>VZTJ01006632.1:606096-717185 GCA_013397795.1 Orthonyx spaldingii
GGAGCGGAGCCGGAGCACCCGGGCGAGCCGGCGGCCCCGCGGGGATGCCCCGCTCCCCGCCCTCCCTCCGCGGAGCCCGGCGGCCGCGGGGGAAGCCCGGGGCGTCCCGCAGCGACCCCGGGGCGGGGGGAGCAGCGCCCGGCCGTCCTTCCCCGCAGCCTCCGTGGGGCGGGCGGGCCCCGCGGCCGCGGAGCCGCATCTCTGCAGTGCGCGGCGCGGTCCAGCCCTCGGCCGGGGCCGAGCGCGGTGTATCGGCTTCCACTTGGCTCCTGAATAAACAAAGCGAACATATGTCCTATATTCGTGACAGATGGTTCAAACAGAGAACTATTTAGTGGGTTTCCCACAGTTGCTACTATGTACGGCTCCCCCGAAACCCAACAAAATGCAATTAGCCTAAAATAGCGTCAGCTTCCAGATTTCCTTGTTTTCATATGTGGAAAATTTGATTCAGGTGTTTTTGTGTTCTGGCTGCAACTAAATGTGTTAAGTTGCTTTGGGTTTATTTATTTTCTATGTTTTAAAGAAGTCAGTATATATGTTCCTTGGCAGTTTTGTCAACAAGCTATTTGGCCCATTTGAGTTAAGGAATTTTCTTCTCCTTGCAATAAATTTTGCCTAAAGGAGTTTGCCTCGCCTCATGAGATGGGAGATGATCAGGCTGGCCACTTTTATTGCAAAAACTGGATGGCAGATGGAGCTAAACTGTTGTAAGGTACTTCAAAACACTTATTTAAAAGCTTAGCATATGCCAGCATATCCAGAGAGTACAACATTCGTAGACCCAAATGGAAAGGGCTTATTTTTGTTTGGTTTGTTGTTCTGGAGTTTTTTCCCCCTCTCTTGCCACTTTTTCTTAACTGACAGATTTGCATTTCTAAAAAAAAAAAAACAAAACAAAAAAAACCCCACACAAACCCAAAACCCATGACCCATAACAAAAATAAAACAAAATCCAACAAAACCCAAAAAAGCCTGTGTAAAGTATTGGTTCTTTCAGTGAAATTGTGATAGTGATATCAAGTTGCAACTGATGAAGTCACAAGTTTTGTGTTTTGGTTGTTTGATATGAAGAGGCATATATTATTATATCATCACAAAGGCTTATCTGCTGCACTACAAGGATGTAATTGGAGAAACAAAGACAATGACCAGATTTCTGGAGTATTTCAGGATAATTAGAAGGTGCTAAGTTGGTGATAGTATTGACTGTTGAAGACAGCTTAGCTTTTCAAGGAGTTAGTATTTAATGAAACAAGTTGGCCTTCCAAACACTTCAACAGAAATTGAAGTGGGTGATATAGAGAGATGATTACTTCTTCACTGGTAATTTTGACATCATTATGGCACATGATATGTTCTGTACAGAAGTTATCTGTGTGTCTAATACAAAGGTAGCATAATTCTCCTGTCATTTAGAAGCCTAAGTCAAGAATAGCTGCAACATTCACGGCAGAATGTAGCAACTGAAAATCAGACTGAAATCCAGGGCATTTTTTACAAAACCATTCATGCATTAATGTCCTGAATGCATACCTACACACATACATACACACAAGTTATCTGGCATATAAAAAAGCAACACATTGCAAATCTCTGCACTAACAACTACTTTTGCTGTTATAAAACACAGCTTTTGTGGAGTGTTTACTGTTACAGTAAAACTGAAACCACATTTTAAGTGTTAAAAGTTGAATAAAATGTCGCTGACAGTTCAGAAATAACAAAACAGCTGGAAAACATGCATCCAAAAATTCTGAATGTTATCTAAACACTCCTCTTGCCAGTATTTTGACTCATCTCTGGAAAACTACCACCCAAAGTGAAAAAAGGTTAAAAGGTTTTATTCGGAAAAAAAAGTTTAAAATGCAACCATGTTTGAAAATCAAGATCCATAAAGTCCATGCTACATACAATTGCTCAGAATATTCAACTACTGCAAACTCTCAAACTCTTTACCAGGACAGTGGGTGGAAGAAAGCTTCTTACAAACTACAAGGACATTTGTTTAACAGCAGAAATTACCTTTTTTTTTTTGTTTTTTGTTTTGTTTTTTTTTTTTTTTTCAGAGATGGAATTATTTATCAAATCATTATTTAAGAAGTTTTAGTTGCAGACGAAACCCCATAAGCCCCTCTGTCTCTGGAGTCACGATCCTTTGGGTCTGCACTGTGTTTTCCAACTGTCTTTTACCTGCCCTAAGGGTAAAATCAAGTCATTGAATGTTTTGCTGTTGATTTCAGTCAAACCAAGGTCTGCCTTACAGTTTGTATCTGTCAATTACCCAACTCATGAGTCTCTTCAGACAAATGAAGAATAAAAGGATAAGCCACACAGAAGTACTTTATGCAAATATTTAAAGATATTTAAGCTTTTTTATTATTCTACTGGTCGAATTTTATAAAAACGTGTCAGAACAATTAATATAGCATAGCATATATAAGGTGCAGCTGGTAAGGACCAACACTTCGTTAGAGGAAGGATGACAACACAATCACCACTGGATTATTGTTTAAAGGCCATTACAATTATATATAATGTGGAAGGCAGAACCAACTACTTCAAGCTACTTGCTGCCAGCATTAGCTGCCAGTACTTCAGCCTTTATGCAGTTGTAGTTATTGGTTTCTTTCTAGTTGGAGGCTGTTATACAATACCTGGTTTTCTTTCACTGAAAACTTTTCACAAAGAAAGGAAAAGAGTAATGTGACTAGCGAAGTCATTTGATACTAAAACTTCAGTAAAATCAGTGCTTTAAACCCTTTTCTTGCCAACTAGGTTCAGGTAAGTGTAACCCCATAACACTGGGCAGTTTTAAGTGTCCTCTGACATTGCAGCCTGGGTCCAAATGCTCTGAATGCAGCCACGGCATCGAGCAACAGCAGCCTGGATCCATCCAGGCCATCTGCTCCTTAGGCCAGGCACACACGGTGAGCGAAATCAGAGCAGGGACTTCGCTGCATTCCGTTCTACTGATGTCCTTCTGCCTCCTTTGCACATAAACTAATGAGAGCAAACTCTTAGGAGGTGTCATGTGCAGAGATGCTCCCTCAAAGGCAGTGGGTGTTGTTTTGCAGCCAGTTCCAGTTGCAGAAGCTGAAGTGGTGGAGCACTGTGTCAGGTTGGTCTGGCTGGCAGCAGTTCAGATGACAAATGTACCCATGAGCTGACAAGGAGGCTGAATTCATCCATTGCCTGGCCCAGGGTGAGCCTGCAGATTCCCTTTGCCATCTCTGCCACAGACCTCCTTTTAAAGACTGAACCCTGCAAGAAAATATTGAAGTTGGAGCCACTGAGCCCAGGGAACATTACACAGTATTATCTGCAGTGCCACTAGGCATGTGAAGACAAAGCATGCTGAGAATAAGAACAGTGCTATGAACTTTAAATACAATTCTTAGGGGAGTGAAGAGGTGAAGCAAAGCTAAAGCTGAACTAATGAGTCAGATCTAGCAGGTGGGGGAGAGCAAGCAAGTGATGGGAAAAAGTCTGTGTGCCATGGGAGCACAAAAAGTAGTGTTTACACAGGAGGCTTTCTTCAATAATGAGAAAGGAAGAATAGAGAAGTTAGAGAATTACCAGGGACTGGGGGAACAGCCTGAACTGCATTTTTTGTCTTACATTTATCTGCTTACCATGAAGTCAAAGTGCCTTTTGGTGGGAATAAGGCAAGAAGGATTTGCTCAAGGCATTAAAGTTTTGTAAAGGGCAGATTAAATAACAGCGCTCCAAAAATCAATTTTGAGGGGCTTACGAAGCCTTGAATGGGCTTTTGCAGCACAAAAGCAAGATTGAGTTTTTACTGAACCTGTCATTTACTTGGGTTTAGAGCTTTCAGTAAGTATCAGAAAAAACATAAAACAAAAGCAAAGTAAGCAATGAGCATTCACACAGCAATCAAGTAAAACACATGTGGAAGTGCAATCCAGCTTACTAAGTGACTTAACTGATGCAAAAGTATAAGAAAAGAAAGTCACCCTGTCATGTGTGCCACTGCCCACCCCCTCTCCCTGTGCTTTAGTCAGACCTGATAGTGAATTCCCACAGCTCTTCTTGGCCCCCAAGTTCTTCCTAAACTTTTGTGTCCCTGCCCTCACCAGAGGTCGTGCTGATATAGTATCAAGCCACCTGGAAGGAGGAAAAAAAAGAAGGGGAAAAAAAAAAAAGGAAGAAAAATAAGGCTACAAAATTCAGTGGAATAGGTACAGAAATACCAGAAGGGTACAATGCAATTCAGAGTTAGGAGCTAAGAAACACAACATTCTGGTTACCCCTAAAACCATGAAAATGCAGATGGAACTGCAGCTACTTGTGAAGTTCTGTATCTTACAGAAACGATTCCGTTTAACTTTAAGTAGTGACATAAAGGCACAGACTCTGATATTTCCACAAACTGGTGAGGAAAGGGTTGTGAGGAGAGGCCAATCCTAGGAACCCTGGATTAAGGGATTTTTGCTTTAAAAATGGGGTAACACCGCCCCCCAGCCGCTGCTGGGGACAGCGCAGGCTGACGTGGGGAGCGATTCCCGTGGCACGAGAATTCCACAGCGTAAGAGGACACAGCAGCACAGACCCGATGTGGCGCAGTTAGGTAAAGGCATCAAACACAAAAAAAGTGAAATACTATCTATAAAGTAGCAGTAATTCAGGTACCTAGGGAACCTAGAGCAGTGCAATTCAGATGCTACAACAGCATCACTTCAAACTTCAGCTTCCAGATCAGCTGGTCGGAGCACGGTGCTGATAATGCCAAGGTTGTGGGTTCGATCTCCATATGGACCATTCACTTAAGAGCTGACTCAGTGATCTTCTGAGTCCCTTCTAGCTCAGAATATTCCACGTGATTCTGTGAAATACACCAGCAGCATCAACCTTCACCATCCCCTGGGCGTTAGCAAACAATGGGATTCAACCAAGGCCACAGTTTGGTTTCGTAACTTTAAACCCTCCTTTTGTCTTTAAAATTTCAGAGATTACCAGCAGCTTGGTCTTGAGAGTAATCCATTCAATCCTGAACCACAGAACAGGAAACCCTACCTTATACTACATAAAATATATTTACATTAATGAACCTCATAGTTTTTTCAGAAAAACTAAAGCTAGAAAACTACTTATTCCAATTGTCTATTCTGTAAGAACAGAGCATCCACACAGCTTTAAAAACATAACCGCATGAGCATTTCAGACTGTTGAAATCAGATTTTTGAACAGCATCTGAGAAGATCCATGTTAAAATGAGAATGTTGGTCTCTTGTATTTGCATACTCCTTCACTTAAATGTAGATTCATTTCCCTTCCATTTTTAATTGAAAGTGATGAAAATTCTGTGTATAGAACGGTGTGTAAAGGTGGTGAGATATTCTCTTCAAACACGCACAGCTCTGGTGATGGGTGTTCAGCTTTCAGCGTTCATGCTACACCAGATGCACACACATTTACAGAGCAAAGCATATTAAATCATAGAGGAATATTTTGCTTTCACTTACTGTACACATCTTCGCCTAAATTGTGGGACCTAATCTGCCCTGACTCCTGCCCTGTGTAGGGAAGTCAAAAAAGATGTATGGAGGTTAAAGTCATTTTAGAATTTAGTGACCAAAGGCAAAATTATCATCTTGGATTTTCAAAGCTGTATTTTCTGTACATTTGCTAGAATAGCCCTGACGAGTGAAATAAATTTTTCTCCTGATGGTATCACCAAATTTGTAATCTTATTGGAAGTCTCTCAAAAGGTTAGTGATTCTGTCAGTGTTCATTTCTACAATCTCTGTTTCATCAGTCTTCCTCTGAGGTAAGAAATTTTGGGTACAAATGTCGCAAGATATTTATATTGAAGGTGAAAGGATATCGAGGAAAAATGGAAGTGAAAGAAACTAGTCTTGTGAATGCCTTGAGAATTTTACTGAGAAACCAAAACTGACTCTTCTCAGATATCTGTAATCAGCTGCACATCACAGTATCTCTACTAAAGGAGCAGCAATACTGGGGGGTTTACTGTTTTCTTTGTGTTGTTTTGTTGTTTTTTTTTTGTGGGGAGGGTGTGGGGTTTTGTATCTTGTTGGGATTTAAGGAGGGGTTGCATGCTTTTGTGAGTTACCTTTTTTGTTTGGCTTGTGGTAGATTTTTTTTTATTTGGGGTGATTGGGGAGAGGTGGTTGTTGGTTTGTTTACACAATTTTCAGAATGGCTGCAAAAACTTCAGAAAAGGTGAACAAAGAGATCAGAATTTGAACTCAGAGGTTTAGCCATAAAAGTTTAGTCGTAAGTATGGGATGAAAAGATGATATTTCTTGAATCAGCAACAATGTCTCCTTAATTAACACAAGCATTTTTTTTTTAATATAGTTTAGGAAGAACCTTATGATAGGATAATTCTCCTTTAATCCAATTGATTATCAGCTGGAAACAGCATTGAAAATCAAGATCTGTTTATTCTATTAAAATACCACATAATCCCATTACTGGCTTCTCTGCTACTCCTGTACAATTGTGATGGAGCAGCGCAGAGAACATGACAGGTCACTCTGAAAGCCAGAGTCCCAACTGATGGTATTTGCAATTTTTTCCCCTTTTCTATGAGCGTTCATGATGATAGCATAGGGTTAAAATGTTTCCCAAAATCGTGGTAATTAAAATAGGCCTTGGGAACGGGAGTGGGCATTGTCTTTGCTAAAGGCAATGAACAGGGGGAACCTGCACAGGGTGAACCTGCACCTGTGTACCCACCTGTATGGTAGATAATGCAATGATTGCTTAGTAAAAATAATTGATCACAACAAGAATCACGAGAAAGGAACAACAATCATGAGAAACGTTGTGGGGAGGGGGGCTTAAACTCATGCTTGGGTGAAAACAATATATACAATAGAACAATATTAAGTTAATGATTAACATATGATTGTACAACAGTTATGTAAAGAAAGGGTATAAAAATGTATCCACTCTGAATCCATGTCGGGATCATGATTTGGGTCTGAACCCCTGGTCCCCAGAGAGCGCTCTCAATAAAAGCACCTGTGTACAATCATCCTGTGATTGTGTGTTTCTACGCTAACAATGACATCAACCACAACTCTTGTCTGTTCAAGTAGTTTTCCTGGTTTAATCATGTGATGCACAATTAAATCTACAGCACTTGCTTCAGAGGGATGGAGTTACCTGCTGGTAACACCAGTAAATAAAGCTTTTTTGCATGTCTGTATCTGTCCTGCAGTTTTAATGGCAGGTGTAATTCATGTGAAAAACAACAATGCAGACTTTTAAACTTGGTCCTGAAAGTCATTATTGTGTAACTGTATTCTGAATCTCCGGGAATAAACTGTATCCTAACTTGGGAGCAAAAGTAACCACCTGTGAAGGAGTCCACACTGCATCTGCCCCTCTGTGAGGGATATGGATATGGAATTACCATTTCCTCCAAGCAGACTCACCAAAGCCATCCCTGAGAAACATTTCCAAAGGCCATACTTTTGAACTCAGCAATGGCTGTAGACATGAGAAGTTGGCTGTATAACTTATTTTATAAATGGCAAAAAAACTAGGAATCTTCAGCCCCAAGTAAGGAAAAGAAGTAAGTTTCTGATGAACTCATTTTCATAGGAATTTCTGAGTTATTAATTTATGGAAGAAGAAAAAACCGTTTGCAGACAAAATGTTAAGATAAAATGTAAATACTTTCAGTAAATTTAAAGCTGTAACAAATTACCTATACGCTCACAGTGTGACCCCTCCAAGTTTCTGACTTGTTTCATGATCCAGTAGAACACTATTTATAACAAAATAATGCAAACTTGTTTAAACATGTACAATGATGACATCTTGCTGGAATGAAATGTAAGCATGATGTTTACAGAATTGCAAAAACCCAAAGCAATTGAGATTAATATCATGGTTTCTGAATGTGATTACATGCTAATCTTTATGACTGGAGCTAGTCAGAGGGTTTTTTTCCTTTTTTTCCCCTTAAATTCTTCTAATTCTTAAAATATTTTCAATATGAAAAAAAGTTGAAGGCAATAGTTGTCACTATCTGCAAGTTCCATGTCATTACCAAACCAATGCTATTTCCTGTGATTTTTGAATTTGCCCTTTTTTTGCAGAGCTTCAATAAAGATCCAGTCAATATTGCAAATATCAAAATTATATTCTTTCTCTAATTTAAAAGAATACTATTCAACACATTTATGTGCTTTGTGACACTTTTCTATACCCACTTTTAATCTACTGCAAACAGACTGAATTAAAGTAATATGCCAACCCTAAAGTACAAATAGCACAAATTTCAGAATTATCGATTTCTGACAGTGCTTGCAGGCATTAAGCAATGCTTTTTCAGACATCTAAAATAGCTCACTTCGGCACAGAGACACTGTATTGAAGAAAAGCTGAAAATGTACTGACTGTCCAGTCAATATTAATTTAAAATTGAGGTTTAGATCTTTGCTAAAAGTGAAAAAAAAAATTAATTTTTAAAACTCCTTTTATCCCATGGGATACCCCTCTTCCTCAGCCCAAATGATCACATTCTTACCATACTTCAAGGTCTCAATCCACCACTTTTGCAGAAAAACCCAGTATCCTGGTAATTAAAGTGAGCAGTGAGATACTGTACTGACTCCTTGGCAATTAGACATAGCAGAGTTTGCTTTCCCTCTTGTGGGTGGATTTACAAATTCAGCCCTGCTCAGGTTTCCAAAAGGGGCCTTGAAAGGAGGTGACCAAACGCTTTGCGGCTCCATCTGAGGTGATCTGGGACACGTGTACAGCACACAGGCAGGAGCACATGAAGGTAAATGATTTCCTGCCAACAGAGCCTGGTGTCTGCTTAGCAGCAGGACTTTTTTTTTGGTGTCAGGAAACTAAGGCTTCTGATGTATGGATCACAGTTTTCCTGTGGAATAAAAGGAAAATAAATGTTTGATGACAATAACTTAGACAACAGCAATAAAGAGGCTAGGGCACGTAGGAGAGGAGTAGTACGGTATCTAAAATGCCTCCAAAAATCCTGTGTTTCTGACCAAAATTTAAAACAAGCCAACTTAAAATGACATCATGGTTTTGGATGGGTAGAGTTAGTAGCTGGTACAGTGCTGAGTTTGGATTTAGGATGAGAGTAACATTTATAATACACTGATGTTCAGTTGTTGCTGAGCAGAGTTTACACCATACAAGGACTTTTTTTCTCCACCCCATCAGCGAGGGAGGGGGAAAGTTTCTCACAAGAAGCTGGGAGGGGTCAGAGCCAGGACAGCTGACCCCAACTGACCACAGCGATATTCTATACCATGGTTATCATGTTCAGCATATAAATTTGGGGAAAAGCTGGCTGGGGACTGCTGCTCAGGAACAGGCTGGGTAGCATTCTGTCAGTGGCAAGCAATTGTTTTTCATTTGCATCGCTTGTATTTGGGGGGGGTTATATCTCTGTTATTTTCCTTTTTATTCTAATTTATTATTGTGATTTTAATTATTAAACTCTTCTTATCTCAACCCACACATTTTCTAACTTTTACCTTTCTGATTCTTTCATCCCACTGGGGCAGGAGGAGTGAAGAAGCAGCTGTGTGGTGTTTTGTTGCTGGCTGGGGTTAAACCACAAAGACTCAACAGAAAGTTTTCAGCTTAAATTTAATCACACAATTTATTAAGAAAAAAAAAAAAAGCTATTTTCAACTGGATTTATGTATCAAAGATGATAATAAGAAGAGTTTAGCTTTATTTTACTGCTGTTCCAGATGGTACTCAAAAGGGACTGAGAAGCGTGGGAGAAACCATTCTGTGTCTATGAGGGGTTTGAATTTAGAAAGTTCTGTGTTCCAGGCAATTGCCAACTATTTCTTACAAGGTTCCATGGCTTGTAACACTGGACTCGTCAGAGACAACAGTATGAAGAACAAAGGAAAACTGATTTGGTGGTTTTGCTGTTTGCATCACTAGCAGACAATCAAGCATTTGCTTAATTCAAAGCAAATTGCACAAGAGGATTTTGGAGGACTGGCAGGTTTAGAGACATGAATTTTCTGTAGATGTTTCAGGCCATCTCTTCACTGAAAGATAACTTACCTTTCAAGTGAAGATTTATATATAATAGTAATATGTATAAAATCTCTTTATAAGATTTTTTATAATTTATCTTAAAAGATAATTTATCAAAACAGGACACAAAAAACAGATATAGACTGGATTTGACCTGACTTATGTTTCTGCTCTTTTCTTTGACAAGAAATATAAGGAGACGGACAGACTGAGTAGCAGTAGATCACATGGTTATTTAGTAATTAGTGCATTTTTTAAAAAAGCAAAAAAAAACTCCTTTCAAACTTCATCTTCCTGGATTGCAAGAGATAAACCTCATCTCAGAACTGACACCACTGTCTAGGTTATGAAAAATAAACTGCACAATTTTAAAGTAGATTTACTCAGAATTCAAGAAGCAATATGGAGATAAACCAAGTACCTTGTTTTTATTAGTAGCAAGAAAGATGTCAACCCAACCACTACAAGACATGGATGTCAATAATTCACACTGAATTACTCAGCAGATTTTTTTATACAATTATATTCTTTGTGGCCTCCAGTCTGAGGATCCATATTTGTGTAAAAAGCAATCTTTATAGTTAAATATTATAAATGCAGTACTTTTACACCCCTTCTGATTGTATCCACTTAACTATGACAGGTGAGTTAGGAGCCTGATTGCCATAGGCCCCCCCACACATTTAATGAGATAAAGCACTACCACTTTTCAAGCATTTCTTTCCAGGCAGCAGTTGTCAAGAAACCAAAACAGGAAGAAAAACTGTGTAAATGGATTTTATAAAGTCTGAATAATCTGAATCATTTAAGAAGATGAGGCATTTCTAAGTGTATTAGTGTAATACCTAAGCTAGAAATTCCTGAAAAATCCTAGTTAACGAAGTGTGATACCTTTAAAATGCTTTTGGGATTTTTTTGAGCTAGAGTCACCAATTAAAGGACTTTTCCTGCTGCTCAGGAATTTCTGATTCACAAAAATTATCAATCTTTTGGTTTTCAAACTTACCAATACTTATGAAGTATCCTTGACTGCCTCTTATTCAGCTCCATGCTACCTCAACAAAAGTAAAATTTTCTTATTCAGAGGAAACTCTTGAAAAATCTGAAAAAGGACACGTTGATCAAACATGTAATGTACTGAAATAATCTCCTACATTATAGCCACACTCCCTCATATCTCAGGAGAATAAAAGTTTGGAAAACACTGGAGGACAGTAGAAGGTATTAAAGTCACGAGATTTCTTGATCAGTCACATCTTATCAGTCTGCAAGAGCAGGTACTGCACAAAGAAAGAACTCATGTACCTTTTCAGACAGTTTATGTTACAGAGGAATACAATACCATCCATAACCATCACCACTATGACTTGGAGAAGAAACACTTCCTAATCTCAATCAAGTATCAGTTTAACCCTGAGCATATAGATAGGTTATATCCAGTTAACACCTGACATGCTAAAAAATTGTCCCATTTTTGTCATCTGCTTCTAATCTTATTGTTTAAGAAAAAAAACAGTCTCCTTCTCTTATACTTTTCACCAAGAAGGAACATAAAAGTCCTGGTTAATGCAGAATAGAAGAGCTGGCACATGGACCAGTTGGAAATATTTCTTTTTGGGGACTGTATAAGGAAATTACACAAACAAGTTTCCAATTAAGCTTCCCTGGCAATGTCAGTAGGTATCCAAAGCTTTATATCACAAACTTTATATTCTGACACATGATCTCTTCACCATGTCACACATACCCTTTTATTAATTTATAAATTTCCATCTGGAAGTAGTTCAGGTCCCTGCCTCCATGACCTTGTCTGTAAGCAGTTCCAGAGCTTGCACAGATTGCCAAGAACCTTCTTTTAAATATCTCATTTATTCATAATTGTTTGTAAGTATCTGATCTTGAAATAGTGTTATACTTTAACATAAAAGTCCCCTTCCCTCACACCTACCCCCACACATACTTATAAAGACAACCATATGCCCTTTCAAGCTTTGTTTTGCCAGATAGGCTATTTTCATCTCAACTGAGAAAACAGGTACTCCTTTCCCCTAACCAGCCCACTCTGCACCTGCTGTGCATCAATGTGGGTCATGAGAACTGTAAACAATATTCTGAGAGTTGTCTTATAAAGCAAAACTAACACTTTGTTGTCTTCAGTGAAAATCCTCCATCCAACATACCCTGAAACTTCAGCATGGCCATGACAGTGATGGCTCATGTCACACCACAGCTGAGTAATGCATTAAACCTCTTCCCCTCACTATTGACACCAATTGTCAAAACACCAGGTTATACTAAAAGAACATGGTATTAATCCCCAAGCACCTCCCTGTAGTTTCTGTACTATGAGATTTCCATTTTGTCAGTCCATGAGGTCATTTATTTTTTCTGACACGCTAGTCATTCCAATTGTGTGCCATCTCTCCATGCCATACCCATTCTCCTACATTCACCAAGTTCAAAACCACTCCTTAAACCAGTGCCAAGATCAGTTCTAGAGGAGTTCTACTAGCAAACTCCTTTCATTGTGATATTTTCATTTTTAACAGAACCATATTTTAATATCACCCTTTACTCAGTTCCTGTTCCACCTTCAGTGCTTACATTAAAGATCATCTTTTCCACCTTCCATAACTTCCTACAACAAACAATATAATGCCTTATTTTGATCAAGGTAGATTAGGTCTCCTGCATTACTCTTCTCTGGGACAATTATCTTATCAAATAAAGATATTAAGTTAGTGTGATACAATCTGCCCTTGATAAAATCATGTTGTAGTTTTTCCCACTTTCCATTTACTTCCAGGTTCTTGATTTTTTTTTCCTTCAAAATCTACTCTAAGACCTTGCTTAGTGTTGAGGTCAAACCATCACACCTGCATTATATTTGACCACCTCTTTTCCTTTTCATGAGTATGGTGAATAACATTATTAGTCTTTAGTTGTATTGAGATAGCCCTGAATTGAACAGACACACAGAAAATCCCTACAAATGCATTCAGTGCGAAACAGCATTGCAGGATCCTTCCAGTGCCCTGAAATGGGCATTGTTTAACCCTCTCAATTTTGTGGCAGTAAATAGGTTCTGGTTAGCTGAAAGCTCATTTAGGGAAAATTCCATTGCTCCGTGTCGCTTAAGCACCTTACTTTTATTCTTTTTTTAATTCTTTTTTTTTTTTTTTTTCCTTTTTTGCAGCATTGATAGATCTAACAACATTCACAACCAACAACAATTGCTTTGAAACTGGCATTTAAGATGTTTATTTCTTTTAGCAGTGGAAGAGGAGGGTTACAAACACCATCAACAGTAGCTTAGATATATTTTTCAAAAGAAAAAGGAATAGACTAAAACATGCATGAAAACACATATGAAAACACTGTGTGTTATTCACTTTTATAAACTCTGCAGCCTCAACTATGAATATTAATTTTGTATTCAAAGAACTGACTTAGTGCAGATATTTTAAATATTCTGCTGTAATTTTCAAAATAGGAAAAAAGTAATTCTTTTAAAAGGAGCAACATTTTTGCTACTTATTGTAATTCACTTTCCTTCTGTTATCTTCTTTCTCAAAAGACAAGCTGTAAAAAGACAAACCCAGCAGAATTATTTACATACTTTTCACACAATCTGTGAATAGACTTGTTCAATGCTCCTGGAAAGAAGTGACTGTAATACAATGCAAATTATTAATTTATGAATGTGGCACAACTGATAATACATGCTTGCTGCAGCTGCAACTTTCTACTCTACTCAAATGGAATGCTTTTATTATCCTGCCTATGCTCTGAGTCCTGGCAGATGTATGCAGATGTGTGCCATGAAGCCTTTGAAAATTTCAGGATTAAAAGTAGCTGGTCTTCCAGAAGCATCCATGGGAAGGAATATGGAAGGGATAGAATCCTGACTCCAGGTTCTCTTTTTTTATGCCACCTTTAAAACAGATGAAATTACAGCATAACACCAGGATCAATAGGCAGTAAAGTTTATGTAGTGTTATTTATCATTGTTAAGTCTTTATTAAATATGTGCCTCTGCCCACAAAGAGCTGTGCAGAAAGAAGAGGGCCCAGTTTTATAGAGAGCTATTTATTAGATTGGATTTTACAAAGCAGCTTTTAAAACCTGCAGGTAGAACATACCTTTTCCACGATATCCTCAAGGAAAAAAAAAAAAAACATTCTGAAAACTGTTCAGGATGTTTTGAGGGAGTAGGGACAATAGTAGGGTTTGTTTCTGAAAAAATGATTACAATTGAAACTTCCTTAGAAAACAGTTTGTCGCTAAAAATACCATCTGGCCCAATTTTGATAAGAGGTTTTATGAGACCATGCAGGTTCAATACAGCAAGTTTTCAGATTCAGGATCTATGTTCTAGCCAAACTGAGACAGCTCCTCCTCAAACTTTCTTGGTCTGGGCACTTGCTGGAATGTGGAATAATTTGTGTTGCTGCCTGGTTCAGCCCATGGGCTTGTATCCAACTCTTCTGAATGTCTAGGGAAGTTGTCGTGTTTTTAAGAAGGAACACAGATGGAACCATACAATTAGTCTTATGCAAACTATTAGCAGAGAAGCCTAAAAGTGTAATGGACAACTCTTGGTTTCACATGAGAGTTATTCTCAGTGTGCAAGAAACTCATTTGGCTTTAATGCATACAGTGGAGGTATAAAAGTTCTCTAACCTAGCACTAAATAACACTCCTGCTATGAATAAAGACAATAAAGCCATTTCATTCCAGTCATCTGCACATACTCTTTTTCCTACAAGTGCAGCATCAAATAGAAACAGAGCTTAAAGAACAAATTTATTTTAAAATCTGAAATATTTTAGAAGAAATAATGACAGCTGCTCACCTGATACTGTAGGAGGATTGTATGTGAACTTCTGAGAATAGACTGAAATGGCAAAAAAAGAAATTATTTTTTCTTTGATTAACTAACTTCAAAATTATTACTTTCTCTTTCAGTGTTTATTAATATTTTTCTATGATTAAGATAAAATTTATATGACAGAGCTAAGCTGGCATACTGGCATTACATGCTTATAGGAAACATACCATAATTAGTCAATTAAAATGAAGTCTTTTCAACAGATTGTTTAATGCATTTCAATCCAAGATTACTTTCTTGCATGAGGGTCCCAATTCTCAAAGTGTTTCTTTAACAGCCCTTTTTTCAGAGGATTTAATGCTACCACCCATCTTCTTATAGGGTGTTACAACATAATGGATAATTCATTTACACTTCTGCTAATACAAAATGAAAACAAAATCTCTTTTATAAATGGAAGATACAAACAATTAAAATGTAAAAAGTATTTATTCACTGTTTCTGTTAGAGTTCCACTGGGTGCCACCTTAGGGGGAACCAGTATTGATGTAAAGCAAACTACAGTTTCTCATATAAATAATTAAGAAAATTTACTACGAAAATGCAAATCCAAGGCTGTGTTTTGTGCTGTGATATGCACCCCAGATCTGACAAATTCTTTCTTCATTAGGCAAGTTACTACCCTTATGCCAAGATAAATAAGAGCTCTGATATATGTTTCAAAATGAGAGCCTCATTTGTTGCTTATCCAAATAGTGCAGAAGTGCAGAGTATAAAAGTTTTAGGATAGACTCTGAGAACCAGTAAAAGAAACAACTGAAATATATTTAAGACTCTAAACCACTCCGAGGAGCAATGTGGATACCTGTATAACAGCACAGTCACCAACCAGCAAAGAAAGCAGGTGTTGTGTGATTCTGACTGAAGAAAATAGAAAAATTAGATTTAAACCCATAAAAGAATTTTGCTTTAGTAAGCTAAAGGGATCCAGTGAAGCCTTTCCAGATGGAATTAAACAAAATCTTGGATATAAGACTCAAACAGAGATATCACAATGCAAATAGCAGGCTTTGTCCTTATAAAGAACATCTGTTGTGAAGTTGTTTACATTCCTACCAAAGTGGAAAAGGGTATCGCTAATTCTCCATTGCAGCCAGGCATGTAATGAGGGAGTACAAAGTTACTGCTTAGTATTTTTTAATAAACACACAGAGCTTTCCACTAACTCACAATTTTTTCACCTGCGAAAACAAATAGGGGCAAAGAGAAACATTCCCATTTCTCATGATACTCATTTCCGTATAATTTTCCAGGGATTTCTTTCTCTATTTTCCATTATTTTATATTTTATTACATGAATTTCGTAGTCTGTTTCCCTCCTGTTACAAGGAGGAAACAGGGTGTCCATTCATGACTGCCTTGCTGAGCAGTCTGCTAGAAATGGAGAGCTTCCAGCCTGCGGGTGAGCACTTTGCTCTCACTCTTCCAGAGATAAAAACGAGACTGTTCTTAGCCCGAGTTCCTCAGGAAATTTCAGATAGGCCGTAAATTACAGGTTATTACTGCATTTGAATGTTTCCCTTCTCTGTTGGCCTACACTAAGTTTTCAGAAGTAGCTGAAGCAAAGTGGTGGCCAGCAAGAGCAGAAGAACCAGCACACAAAATGTTCTTGATTTGCACTGAAAACTCTTTATTTGATGTTACCAGGTTACACTGCTTGCTGAATTTTAACAATTCGAACAAAGTTTTAAATAGTCGAGTTAAAGCCTTGCTGTTTAGAAGTGGCATTTTAAAATTAATTTTTAATAAGTCTGTGATTTTTTAAAATGCTTATTTATGATAAATAATTACTGGGTTTCTCACTGTTTGTGGTTTCTCTCCAGTAGAATTGTTGTTCAGCATTGCATTCCAAGTGGTTAGTGCACTCTCATATATTTTTATTTTTAACATATACACACACACATATATAGGCTATTTCCTGTAAAGGAATTAGCACTTCAGCACTGAATGCAATATGACAGCTGTGAACTTACGCCACAGAACAATTTGACTTTATTCTTCCATGTGAGGTAGAAGAAAGTTAGTCCAAAAGCAGTTGTCAAATAAAAAGACCACCAAGAGAAAAGGAAGAGCAGAGAAATATAGGTTGGTAAGAAGGTTTGCTATAAATAAAACAGTTCAAAAGTAAGCAGTGTAGTTTGTAAATGGAAAACATAATTCTAACACTGCTTAAGACCAAAAGACAAAATTTATTTGTAACTATAATCCTACAATTTCTAGTGCTTATCGTGCATTTCTTATGATGAAGGCTGTATTGCATCACCTTACTTTTACCCTGCCACTTCTTTACCTTTGCCTCTTTATTTTTTGGCTTTTAGACAAACAATTTTTGAAACCATCTGAGTGTGTATGATTTAGAAATAAGTTACAGCAATATTTTTTTATAATGTCTTGAAATTACAAGCAAAATGTTTCTCTTCTTCTTCCTCCACAAACTAGAGAAGAAACTTGTAGAAGAAACTTTACTATTAGCACAGCAGCCTGATTACGAAGGGCAATTAGTAATTTTGAAGAACACTAAAAAGACATGACCTGATTACAGTACAGTGATTAAGATACAGATATAGATTAAGATTAGGATGTACTGATATGACCAACAGAATGAAATTAAAGTCACCTTTCCAGCAGCTAGTGATCTACCAAAAACCTTATACTTTGCCAAAATTGGAGCTGAGTGAAGGTAATGCACATTTTACTTTATCCTGAAACATTCAGGTTTGTGCCTTTATCCCTTTCCACGGGAGCCAGCAGTACACACCTTTGAACTGATGGCCTTGATCCTGGTTCTGAAATCACTTGTATATGTTTCACGTTCTTAAATTTATGTAATCCTGAGTTATGATTGTGAGTAATTTACCATGTAAAAATCAAGCACATGGTAAACAGCTGCAGGAGTCAAAAGGTATAAAGCTTAATGTGAAATACTTGTCCCAATGAATTTTTTGGTCTCTGAAGGAAAGCCTTAGAAAACTGTTAATCGTGCTGAATGGTCATTCTCAGACAGTGAGAAGTGCAGTTGGAGTCAGACTCTTCTTTCCGGGGAGAGCAGCTCCTTTGCCATAATTAGAGGCGCTGAAGCACCCTCCACAAAACACAGTCGTTCCTTTAATAAGTGACACTGAACTCTATCCCAGCCTACAGCAGCCTTCTCAGCTTGAAACACAAAAGCAGTCAAGCCTCAAAAACTTCAAAGAAAGCTTTTCATTTTATTTTCTCCTTGATCCACTGATAGAGCAGTTCATTTTCTTGAATTTCCTAAAATGACTTTTTCACTCCTCAGACCTGTGTAACAAGTCACTGTCTCAATCACCAAATGTTCCCTTTTGACTCATCTGCTTTTCCTTTGGCCTTTGGGTAGGAAGCTTCACTTCTGAAACATTTTCTGAATTCACATTTGTGAACTCTTCCCCCTCAGTTGCACTTTGTTCCATTTTAAAAAATAATTGCATTTCCTGCAACATAATGTGCTAGTTTCAGGGTTTAAAATTTCATCAGAACCCACATTTTCTATCTTAGAGCAATGTCTTTCCTTTAAAAAACATCATTTTACAACACATTATCAGCTGTAACATGCACCTTTTAAGCAGCAAATGCTATAAGATTTTTCCAGAATTCTCAGTTTCATTCTGCTAACTTTGAACAGCTTTGTCATTAATGATATATTTGTACTCTCATGTATATAGTTTTGTTTTTTGATGGTCAAAGATTTTCTAATTTCTGAACTTTGCTGCTGCAGTCTATGCTAAAACAATATCTCCTCTGAGGAAAACTATAACAACACAGGACTGTCAATATTCCTAATCTTTTTCAGTGTTAAAAAGGCTGGAAATCTATAAAGTTCCATTCCTCCAGGCTTTTTCTGCCTCAAAGCAAATAGGCAAACTTCACATAGTTACTCTCCACAGGGAATATAGTCAGTCCTTCCCAAAATGTAAAAGCAAACCCTGTAATGTGAATATATTTTCAACCAGGTGTTTACATTTCCAGGTGTACCATCCAGTAATGCACAAACCAGAATGTTGCAGGAACTCAGAGCATTGTAAATTTGTACACAATTATGCTCCAGAAGAGCATAAAAGGCGCTGTGTTGTGATCTTTGCTTACTGGGACTAACTGGAACAGAAGCACTGCCCATTTTACACTCATGGTGAAATGCAACTGCGCTGAGTCTCATCACTGTAGGTTCCACGGAGTCAGCTTTACCATGTTCTCCTGTGTGATAGCAGATTTTAGCCTGCTTCCTTAACTGCTCAGGTTAGACATCAGTCTTCAAAAGATGAGTAAATCTGAGCAGATGAAAAGGTGGTGGTCACTCCATAGAGAAAGCAAGAGGTAAAGAAAAACACCTTCTGAATGACAAAACCAGTATGGTCCTAGAGAACTAAAAAAAAGTCAGAGCTGTTTGACTAAAACTCACCAGATCCTGAGTCAGAACCAGTTTGACAGGTGTGCCCAGGTTTGACGTGATTCGGTGTCATCTGGCTTTTTGCTTACCGACTATCTCCTGTCTCCTGCTCCTACTCTGCCGCTTCCCTGCCTGCCCGTTCCCATTCCGTTTTCCATACAGGCTCCCCTAGCCAGTCACTCACATTTCCTTCTTCTTGAGGTTTGCTCTTGCTGCCTGTTCTGCAGCCCTCACCTCCCGCTCCGTCCCCGTGTCCCCTCAGCCGTGTCCCAAGCCCAGGGAGGCCGAGGCCGCACCAGAGGCCTCAGGCGGGGCTGTGGGGACCCTGTGGGAGCCCTCACAAAGAGCACGGCCCACAGAGCCCACAAGCTCCACGGGAAGCCAGGAATGAACCTGAACGCTTTGTTCCAGCAAATACAGTTCACAGAGAAGCAGGCGAGGGAGAAGAGGAATGCCATCCAACAAGGTCGGCCCCACGGCCGCCATCCTGAGGGGACGAGTCCCACAGGGGTGTCCTGAGGGGGCTCATGCCAGGGGAAGCTCGGCAGCAGCCAGGATGGCTGGTTCTCGCCACCCTTCTGTAAGGATGCAACTTTTACAAACTGAGAACACACTCTCACAGGTTTTCGTTGTCTTGCAGCTAAATGCGACATAAATAGAAGTTACGAAAAAATCAGCCAAACAAAAGAAGAGCTGAGCGCTGCAAAAATTAACTTAGAAACCAAGGTGAGCAGGCATATTTATAGTGTACATAATAATGAAGTACGTTATGTTTACAAATATACGACCTATTCTTTCAGGAGTAGATCCATAAGCACTTTAGAGGAGTGTGCTTCACCTGCTGAGTAGCACAGCGTGGAGGAAACCTGCACTGTGCCTTTCTATAGTGAAAAAAGGCTCCATCAACATCCTTCCTCCCACAAATCTCACCCTTGGGTGTGTTCAGGGCAGGCTGACTTTTGGGGCATGGTGTGAGATACCCTGTTTTAACAGTCCTGCAACTTGTTACAGCACTTTCCCTCAGTGTACAAAAGCCATCCCTTGGTTGCCCAATGGCATTTATTAATGGCCTTTCACAGAAAATATACGGAAAAAAATCCCTGTATTTACTTCACAGGATCTTGAGTCATATACCAAAGATCTTTCTGTGAGCTTATGGTTAAGGCTTACAAGCCCTCAGGGTTTTTCTAGGAGGCCAAAGACAGAGAATAATTTCTGAATCTATTTAGTGATTTTATTGCTCTTCCATTTAATCGAACTGCAGATGTATTTTCAGATTAAGCCACAGGTTTTGCAGAGTTTTTCACCAATAACACCTGTGGTTGCAAATTATTTAAAAATCCATTTGCTTGTGTCTGAAAATTAAGTCTAAATACCCTCCCCTGTGCTCTTAAGTATCTGTGCTGACAGAATGTGTATTCACAACAGAAAAGCATGTGAAGCCTCCTTTGAAGTCAGAACTGTTGGATCCTATCATTTAAATAAACAACTTCAAGAACCTTTAGGAGATTGCCTCATCTAGTTGTGAAAATAAATGCTTGGGGGATGATTTTCATCCTTCCAAAAACAGTCTCTTCTACCTTTTGTAAAGGACTACAATATACATATAGTAAATATCAACCTTACCGAGAAGGGATCAGAATAGAACTCATTTACAAATATTTACTGGTTGCAAATTGAGACTATAATCATGCAGGCAGTTATTCAGATGCTCACATTTATGCATGTCACAATCTCAGAGCCCAAAGGTGCTTTAAAATAGTAACTTATTTATCCAACACAGATTATATCTGGATGTTGATCGTTAGGCGAAGTCCTCAGTAGTCTTACTCATAAATTTATTTACCAACATCACCATTTTATGTTTATACTACTAATTTGTTATTGATGCATTGTGATTTATAATCAAGGTTTATGTGGTAGATACAGAAGGTCCTGAGAGTAGAGCCATTGAAAATGACTAATGGGAAGAGCTGAAGAACTATTCCTAATTAAATTTTATGTGCTTTACTGACCAGTATTAATAATATTGTCACTGATGTCCACAAAAATATATTTTATTTGCTTGCCTAGTCTTACATTGATTCATTTATAGATAGGAAATGATACAGAAAACCAGTGGAATAGAAATATGCATTTCAATCAGACTGTATTTAGATTTAAAGATTATATAGTTATTGATATTATTTAAAGAAAGTTATTTTTCACTACAGGAATCAGGCTTACATATGTCTGCAATACTTCATGTAATTCAAATAATATTAAATAATGCTGTTCAGCTAATGCTGTTCAATTTATCCCACACCAAATACCTGCAGTTCTTTATAGGTACACATATCCAACCACATGCATGCACAGCATCTGATGCCTGACCAAGATGATGAGACTGAGTTCAGGAGTTTTTTGACATCTATTTCACAGACACTGCTTGTGGTCAGTCAAAGAGTCCTAGGAAATGCAATTTTTCCCTCTCTTCTGTAAAACAAGGTAGCATGTAATTAGAACCCAAATTATAGCATTTTGCTGTTTGTAGCTCAATGATTTCTTTAAAAAACTTGGTTGCAAATGCACAGATGAATTTGGCATCTCACACATGGAGAAACTACACTGAAGCTAGTTAGGTACAGTATTACAAATACAGTAGTGTAAGACCATCTACTCTCTTAGAATTAATACTTAAAATAAATTCTGAGCCAAGCACATCCTGCACCCTTAGCACACTGGACATATCAGGGATGAGGAGAAAATGTAGTCCTTTCCTTTCCAACCCTCACATTCCAGGGCATTTCATTCTACTATCCTCCTAGTTTGATCAGACGTCCTTCATCTGTGCCCTCTCCACAATCACGGGCATTATTTAACTTTAAAATATTTTCATTTTTACCACTGTAATACCACTCTTATTTGATATTTTCTGCTTCTACACACACAAATACTTGTGTATCAGCCTGACTATTCAATTTACTTCCTGATACAAACCCTGTGCCTTTACTGTCTGTGGGCAAATCTAACTTTGCTTTCCCTACTCATTGCTCTGAGTCAAGAGAACTTGACACTCCATCAAATGAGTGATTCTCATTCTTTAAGACTCTACAACACTTAGCTGTTTCCTATTTGTTTTAGTTTATCCCACCACATATCTGCCCTTAGGTTAGAAGATACAGTAGATGTGCTGGAAAAGTGAGAAGTCTTCAGCAAATTTTGAAAATGCAATGTTTGAACAGCATAGCCTCGCATCAGATAAACTAATGGTTAAAATTAATAAAGCTCTAAATAAAGCTATGTGCAAAATCAAAGTTTAGGGCTTGGGGAGTTTATGATCAAACTGTCAGTGACCAGTGGGCCAATTCCCATTACCCTTCCACAGCTAAAAATTCCAGAAATTGTGCTCAGAGAATATCCTGCCCTCCTTTGCACATTCCATAGGAGCATTGCAGAGTGGATGACATTCACAGCCATTCAGGCAAAACCAGGATGCTGGGCCCCTGTTCCTCTGATCTCATTCTGATATTATTGTCTCATTTGGTTCATTATGAACTTTACACAATGAATTTGAGGACAGTGGATTATGTTGGGTAAAGGATCCCATGTGGTCAATATTTTTCCTGGTTTTAACCTGGAAAAAAATTTCACCTAAACCTAGCAGACTTAAAAATGCCCTTTTAGGTAGACAGAGCACCACTAAACGAGTCTTTTAAAGAAAGGAGACTTTTTAAAATCTTAGTAGTATACTGAAAGCTTGTTGAGGTGAAAAATAGGTCCTCTGCTTTTGTTAGTCCAGCAGATGTGCCAGCTCTTTTTAAACTGGACCAAGATCCTGCTGTACAATTTCAGAGTATATGAAACAATAACACAATAACCTTATTTTATTTTTTTTTTTCCTTTTGGAAGGTCCAGCATTTGTCTGCAAAGCAGTTCTACGTAGAAGTTCTGAAGAAACGTGAAGACAGCTTAGAAAAACAAAAAGCTGAACTTATTAATCAAAGAACCAGTCTTCTTAAAATATTGGTATGTTTCCAGCTGTGATATTCACACAGCTCTTTTCTATTGTACAAGAACAGTCAGCTGTAAAATTTGCAAATCTGGAAAAACTGATGTTTTAAATCAGGATTTTTTTAAAATTTTATTTTAGCATATGTAACAATGTAAATGTAGATAAATTCTCACATTTAATTTAAAACTGATCTAAGGTAGTCTTTGCTGCATTTTATCTCCAAAGCTGATTTTATGTTCTTGACTTCATTTTTTAATGTTTGCTGTTGTATGACTGAACTCCAATTCTGACAGATTATTTCCTTTGTAAAAGTAAACCAGGAAAGCCTTCCCTTAAATTGGATTGCCTCATCCACAGTAAAAAGTATTGAAAAGGATCAAAGGAGGCCCACACCACATTTTAGCAAATGTGGACAGTTTAGCAATCCTGACATAGCACACAATCTCTTTGATGCCAGACATACCTCACCACCTCTTCAAAGGTAGCCACGTGCAACAAGTTTTTCAGTTCTCTGAGATGCTAACCTGAATATTGCCTTCCTCTTACTTTATTGAGGCTTCTTGGATCTGTACATATGAAGAAATGCCACAGAGGAACAG
Organism: Orthonyx spaldingii; assembly: GCA_013397795.1. NCBI lineage: Eukaryota > Metazoa > Chordata > Aves > Passeriformes > Orthonychidae > Orthonyx > Orthonyx spaldingii. The sequence continues at coordinate 630,021 of VZTJ01006632.1, forward strand.
TATTTTCTGCATACGTATTTGCCCTTTAAATCAGCAGAGCTAAATTTTAAACATTGAGTACAAATCACCAGTATTAAACCTAAATTTTTAGGCAGATATCTTTTTAACTAAGTCATATTTCTGCAGCACCCAAAGTATTCCCAGTATATGCATGAAGTTTGATATATAGGTTATCATTTCTTTTTTCCAGTATATAGGGGTCATTTCATTTTATTTGATTTAGCAATCAATTAAGATTTCTTAGAAGGATATTAATATAACCTTTCTCATTTGAATATTTTTCCCAGAAAATTAAACAGTGGTTTTTCTATCAACAATAGCTTTCTTGGTAGTTATTAAGGGAGTTAAAGTAAGTCTGCATTTTGCAGAGGATTAAACAACACTTTCATGTAGTTTAATAACAAACTAAAAAGGAAGAACTGCCATACTATGCTATTGACTTTAAACAGAATTTTCTAATTTCAATAAGAGAGTTGAACTGAAAACCTGCTCGTTCAAGTCTATAACATAATGTAGTCATTTTTTAAATGCTCTGTTATCAAGAATAGATCCTTCATTTTTGCAGAAAAAAAAGTTTAAAACAACAGGTGTAATGATAGAGCTGTAGACCATTTTCATGTTCTTATATGAAAAAGCAAATATTTTCTTTACTTTTATATTAATTTACTTTATTTACTTTTTGTTTATTTACTTTTCTACCACAAATTTAAGGTTAAAAACCAGCAGTGTGTTTCAGTCTGCCTAGCTTAATAAAGACTTCAATTTTTTTCACCTGAACATTCAATCTTCCCTTTATTTCAGGCAGATGTAAAGAGAAAAATTACTGAAGAGGAAGATAATTTTACCAGAGAAGTAACAGAGTTTAACAATGAATATGGACTAATGAGTAATAGAGATCTTCTTATCAAAAAAAAAGTCAAGACTGAAATAAAGGATTTAGACAATGAGGCGGCTCTGTTGAAAAATGGTGAGTCTTACATTAAACCAGTTTATCTTGGATTCACACAAATCAATAAAATATAGCTGTGCAAACCAGTAATTTTAACTCCATTCCCCTGCTGTCCAGAGCTTCCTTTTAGCACTGAACTGAAAGAGTGTGATCTGACATACCAAACATAATTAAAAGCTCTTCTGTTCCCTGTGTTCTTCATCCTTTCTAATGTGAGCACTGTGAGGAGAAGAACCCGACCTGCACAAGCGGCTCCCAATGTTGGATTCAGCCAGCGGTCACACACAGCCACTGAATCAGGTTTAGAATCACCTGTGCTTGAGCTCTGTACATTTCCTTAGCTTCAAAAGAATTGTGTGCACAGCTGTAGGATTGGTCCTTTACTGCCACAGCGTAGCTTGATCTTTGGGTTAAGGTGCAGAGGATGAGAGCTCTCAGAGCACAGGGTCAGACTGCAGAGCCGTCCTTCCGCAAGGAAATCGGGGTCGTCATGGATCACAGGCTGAACATGAGTCAACGACATCAGAATGCCAGCACCCCACTGAGACACAAACAGGATTCTGACCTCTGAGACATGAAAATAATTCCTCACTCTATTTGGGGCAGTTAAGCTCTGAGCTGGAGTACTGTGCATCTCATTTTGATCTTAAACTTCAAAAAAAAAGTGTGGACCAGCTGGAGAGAATCCACATGGGACCAGTGAGAGTGATCAGAGTTCTGGAGCACATGAGAAGGAAGAAAATGAAAGAATTGTGACTGCTTAAGCTATTAAGGAAAAGACTAATGAAACATAGATATCAATCTTGACATTGATAAAGTATCCTGTAAAAAGGAAATTAATACATTCTCTATACCTACAGTGAACTGAATAAAAAGTAACAAGTGTAAAGCACAATAAGGAAGAGTCTGTCTGACAGCTTAGGAGTCTTTCTAAGAATATTGGACAACTGAAGCACTCTGCCTTCCATGACCAAAGGAATTAGGGGTGTCCGCTACCAAAGGTCTTTATAAAAAGGTGAAACCAGCATTTGTCAGAAACATCAGAAGTACAGCTGGTCCTGCCTTCAGGAGAAGAATGCAGTAGATGACCCTTCAAAGTCATTCCAGCCTCATGATTCTGTCAAGCAACAGCACTTTCAATTCCCCATATCTGCTATAAAGTAACTGAAAAAAAGGACAATCCATTTCAGTTTGCACTTGGTGGTACCTTCTTTCTTACTTCCTGTGGCTATACTAATCTCTACAACTGAAAAATCTGTATTTGGTGTCAGTGCTACTTTTAGCATTTAATTTTTACATATTCAGGCAGAGCTGGACAATTAAATGATCAGTAGCACCTGAAAGGTGACCAAAATTCTCTAAGTTCAGTTGCCATCTCGATTCCATCCTTTAATTGCACCTTTCCTGAGGCACAACTTGTCTTTTTGTCTGCTACGCTCCTGGGCACACTGACAACTCTGAAGTGAAAAGTTTAAACAACTCATAACAAGGAAATTATGTGAGGACCTCCAGTTGTTAGAAAAACAATCACAATTAATCCCAGATGCTGTCAACAGTAAGGTTCAAATATATATAACACCAAAAAAAGCTAAGAAGTTTTTTTTTCTGTCTTGCTGAGAAGTGTCTGTTCTCCACCTATTCAATAACTGATCTTGCTCTCTTCATAGCTGAAGTAACTCTAAAGCAAAACATTCTTTTTATGCCCAAAAATATGTTGAACAGCTTAATAACATTTAAAAAATCATTTTCTTTCATAGCTTTGAACACATTATATGACATATAATTTCCTGTGAACTGTGTTTTATATGAATTCGTTTATTTTGGTTTTATATTTAAGGTTCTTTTGACTAGCTGAAGATTGGTAGAAGTAGTTAAGAATATTTAAGATTGTATCATGAATGCTAAAACTGCAATGCATTTTAATTTAAAACCTATTTTTTCTTAGAAATGGAGTCAATGGAACATAAAAATGTTCAGTTAAACGCACTCCGGCTGCAGAAGAATGAATTAAAGCAGGATTTATTTACTCTCCAAAGTGAACTCAAAGGTATGCCTGATAACTACTTGTTATGATAATTATTTCTGACTTGACAAATGCTTCTGAAAAATCTTTTCTGTCAATTTTCTCAAGAAAAAGGAATCGTAGTAACAATATTTTAATTTATTTTCACAATATGTAATGTATAATTTTTAAACACGGTTGCAACAAATACTATGGATTTCAATGAGCTTTATTTTAAATGGCATTGATACTGAGGTCCACAGATTTGCTGAATCATGAGCTATAAATATGAAAAAAGTTTTGCTTTTACTGGTAAGTCATAAACTTAAATGGAGAATTTAATGTTTCAAGGAACTTAAAATCAACATAAATATTGTTTAAAACCTATGTCAAAGGTGATCATGAATGTTTTGAAATCTGGATTAAAATAATGTAATCTAGAGTGCTTTAGTATCTTTTTTTGCAGATATCTAAGTAACATGTCACAGTAAGAGCTAAGAAAAGCAGTAAGTATGGTCCTAAATTGTTTGGGAAAAGGAGTGAAATTTTCTAGATTGCAATATGTGATTACAATAATAAGAAAATAATTCATTTTCTTTATTTAGATGCCTTTACCCTTCAAAGAGTTTCATGAAGAAATATTAGAAAATATAAATTTAGAATATGTAGAAGGTCTTTGAATATGGATGATTAATATATATTTATAGGGTGATTCTGATTTCATGTTTAGACCTTGAGAAAGTAATCAAGGAGGCTGAAAGAATGACGAAAGATTTAGAAGCAGAAAAAGTCCAAGTCACTGAAAAACCTCAGACTGATCCTGAATGTTTAAGGTAAAAGCCTCATGTAAATTAGTTCTTAATTTAATTTTAGGACTGTAACTGCAGTCCAGTCCTGGTGACAAGTCTATTTTACCTTTCATGGACAATATTCCTTCTGAAATCAGCAGAACCATTCATTTTTCATCAGACAACCCCAATTGCTGTTGTTTGTTACAGCATTTCACCCTCAAATACAAACTCCAATGAACTAAAAACTGCAAGTGTTTGCAAGGATATCAGTCAAACTCAGGGGGAGAGGAAAATGCTGCTGCTTGGGTGGAAGAGCAGTTCCTGAGGTCTTGTAAAAGTAGTGGTGGTGCAGAAAGTACTGATAAACTACCCAGTGCTAAACTGATTTGTGATGCCTGGCTGTGCAGAGCCTGATTGCAAGGGACTGGACTGGCCACAGAACTTCCTTGGGTAGCTGGGCCCTCTGTTGGAGCTATTAAATGCAGATTTGTTTTCTCTGTGATCTCTCCTATCAGTTCTAGTTTGCTTTCTAATTGAACTGGTTTAGAACAAAATTTTGAAGACTTAACCAAGACAGAAGAGAAGACCTCACACAGTCTCCCTTAACAGTGAAGATTTCTTCTCAGGAACTGAGTGGTAACAATTCATTTCTTGTCAGTTTGCTGAAGTGAAACATTAGGTTTTTACTTTACAGAAAATAATGTAATATTTTTTTAAAAAATAATCTCCCAATGCAGAAAGCCACACATCACAGAACTGACCATCTTTTTCCTATTTATGATGTTCCAGATGAAAGTGCCTGAGGATATTTAAAAATACTTAGGAGACAATGCAAAGGAGCTCCTCCTGATAAAGCTAGTCCAAAAGATTCTCTAACAGAAATTAAAGAAAACATAATTTATATTACCATGACAGGATTTTCCCCTATACATTCCTAAGCTTTTGACAAAAATAAATAAATAGAGTGGGGATTTTTTTTTTTATCTGAAAACTTTCAATGGAAAGTTATAACTTTGCAGAGAACCCTGAGCACTTTTCTGAAAGACGATTTGGTAATGACCCATTTTTTGCTGAATATCGGTTTTTGAAAGAAAATGATATATCAGCCTTATTACTAACTCTCTTCAACCTCTTACATGGTGTTGAGACATGGCCAAAATCCCCTCAGCATAAAAATTAATTAGCTCACAATCCTGCATACAGTAGCAAAAAATTTGCATTCGGCACATACATAGAAGACACAGTGTAAATAATAATAACAGTAACGATTCTCCAGGACAGCACCTTATAACTCACTCGTTTACATTATTCATTCAATCGTGATATATTAGGGTTTGTGATACATGAGGTTGTCAGCTTCCTTCCAAATAACATACTTCCCTTGGAATAGTTTACTGCCATGATGCCACTGAATACCCAAATTTGTGTAATTCGTTTTCTATAACGGGTTTCCTGTGTGTAAGGTACAGAAGTAGCCAACATTATAATAGTATATAATAACATATATAACATAAAATATAATATAATATAATCCTCATCTCTGCCACTGAGATCCTAGGGATCAATCAGATCCATGTGTGTCTTTCTGTGCAGTGAACTCACAGCTCTGCAGAATGACACTTTGGTTTTCTCTGGGTGGAAAACTGGATAAAACAAATTCTATTCACTGCAAAATCAGCAAGTGTCAGTTACAACCAAAGAAAGAGGGATGATGAGATTTTCTTATTTCATGAAATGCCTCCTTTTATGGTCAAGATAAGCTAACATTATTTGATAATTGCATGTATTGCAAAATATAAAGTGTTCTCCTGCTATTACCACTATCACAAAATGCAAGCCCTTCTTGAGGTCTAGTAATATATTGAATACATTTTCTTAAAATTGAAACATTTTTTTCATTTCAGATACTGGAAAAAAATTAGGACAGATTTGCCTAAATCATATTTTATCTTGCACTTGCTTTAGATCAGAAGAGCTCAGTGCTTTATAGAGAGAGGTTGCCCTGAAAAAGTTAGCTCAGATGCCAGAAGCAACAGAGCTCTGCTGTTGTATTTCCATGTCAGCACTAATAGATTCTGCTTTTCACTAGAGCCGAGCAGTCAATCCTCATTTGTCCACCTATGTCAGTGCTGGGCTCTTTAGAACCACCCCAAACCTTATCAGACTCATACAACTTTAGCAGTTGTTTGGGGATTTTTTCAATTTAACAAAATCTACTCATCACTCCTTGATTTGGACTACTGAATTAAGGGAAAGAAAGGGGATTTAAAGCATTACACACTATAAATAGTGCAGCATATAAATAGTCCCCTGGAAGGTATCTGATCACTCTCCAATACTTACGTATCATCAAGAGGATGGAGCCAGGATCTGCACAGTGCTGCACAGTAGGAGAACAAAAGGCAAAAAGCAGAACTTGACTCCAGAGGATTTAGAGTGTATTTAAGGAAAAAGCATTTTTATCATGAGGAGGCACAGGTTGCTCAGAGAGGTTGCATAGTTTTTAATCCTTGAAGAGATACACTCATATACTTGTGTATATCTTAACAGGAGTCAGTTTTGGTCATGTTAAAAATCAATGTGATTGAACCTTCTCTGTCTGAGAAACAACCTTTTTAGCCTAACAAGATTAGGGGTTTTATTCCCATACAGAGTTTATTGCAAGAATGGAATTCTAATTTTCACTGATAATAATTTTTATTATACATAAAGATGATAATATTTTGACACAAGTAATGTGACTTAAAAATACATTTTTTTTCTATGAAATGAGCACAAAATCTGATTTTATTTTTTTTTACAGAGCTGGAAACCACACGACTCTAAGTGGTAAAAATACCAATTCTTTTGATGTTTCCTTAGAACAAATGTGAGAGACAGTCAGCATCAATAACCTGATATATGTAGCTCCCAGATCACCCTGCAAGTCTGTTACTGTATCACATCCCTAGTCCCAGTTGAAAAATCAATATCAAAAGTAGCTGGCAAGGCAAGAATCTTCATTGCAATTAAGTATATATCTAAAAGTAAATTTCGTTTCAGCTGAAGAGTGTAGCCAGCTAATTCAAATTACAGCAATTCATCTTTGATCTGAGAAAAATGCCCTATACCAGTCTGCAGTTTCATAAAATTTCACTGAAATCCATCAAAGAATTACAAAGGGTCATGAGAAGCACACACCGGTAATTCCAGCTGCAGTTAGAGGCTTGTTCTGATACACATTGGATGCAGAAAAAAGCCAACCAGAATTGGAATGTTAAGCACAGATGTAGTTAGCAAGCACCTTGGAAAATGCAAGTCTCAAGATGCAGGTGCATAAATCTGAGAAACTTTTAAGAAAATAAGGGTTTTTTTGTTTGTTTTTTTTTTCTTTTTCCCCCCCGAAGAGAGCTTGCAATTAAGATCAAAAGCCTTGTTTTAATCATCTGTTCTGCCAATGCCACCCTCAAACACAAAACAGCAGGAAAGAACTTTGGCATCAGCTCTCTGGAGTCCCATTTCCCTGGCAGGTAGCAAGTAACATCACTTAAGTGGAACAATTCAGGAGTCAAGCAGAGACTAACTGATACCAGTAAATCCCTATGTCATTGCACTTTATATTCATTGTAATTACTGTATTAATTATTTATCCCCTTTCACATTTTAATTTTAAATTTTTGTGTTGCCTTAAGTAAAACAGCCTAGAAATAATTTTAATTGAAGTTCATTTAGGCTAACACCAGACCATTTCTACCTAAAATAGATATTTTTCCAACCTATTTGAAAGGTAAAATAAGGATAAAACACTTCTTTGAAACCTGAATTTCTCTTCTACTTCAGAAAAGAAGTAGCAGAAAGGAAACGCATGAAATCTGCTTACTTTGTAAATAGTTCACAGCTTTGTATACTTGTCTAAATCCTAAAAATATAGTATTCCTTCTTATTCTTCATAATCCAGAAAAATAAACTCCACTAGCAAAATTAGGAATGAAAAAGGAATTCTTTCTTTCATACAAATCATGCAGGAAATCTTTTCCTTAGAGCTAAACAAACTTTTCATGCAAACAACAGACTGCCTAAGACCATGCATGCTTCTGGTGGGTAGAAATTTTTTTTTGCTATTTAATTTGATGTTAAATTTTATAATCAGAAAATACCAGTCTCTGGAGTAATATATGTGGTTCAAAATGAGTTTTTCAATGGCAATCTCCTCATTGATTTTTTGAGCTTTTCTTTTTAATAGCAGTGCCTAGTGGAACTATTATAGTTTGAATTATGTTAAAAGAGCTTTCCATTATGAATTGCAGTATGGATTTACAAAAAGTAGATCAAATCTGACTAATGATGTCTTTCTTTGATAAGACAACACATAGGTTAGACAAAGAAAATTCCAATGCCAGCCATCTACACATAAATAAAGTATTTGATGTTATCCCACATGGAAACTACCCACTAACCTAGGGAAGGCATATTTTAAAAAGAAAATGACTAATAATAACAACAGTCATAGGTCTGCAGTTAAAAATTCTGGTGCTCAAAGAAGATAAGTCACAGTTGGTCTTGCTTAATGTTTTACATAATGACTCTGGAACAGAAAGTGTTTTAAGACAACAGTGTCTTAAACAATTAAAAAACTCTACACCTTGTAGAAGAGTCACTAAAAAAGAGGAGGAATATCATTATATACAGTGCAAGTTTATCTACTTTTACACAATTAAGGACTTCAATAACAGGTACTGGGAAGCAGAGAGGTGTGAGCACACTGTGTGAACAAAATACAGCTATAAACATCAAAAGAAAATATAGCTGTGGACAAGATAAAAGCAAGAATTATTTCCAACCAAAAAAAAACCAGGAGGGTGTAAGAATACTTTGTACAAATCTCTCACCTACTTGTCAAAAAAGATGCATTCAACCTGGAAGATGAGCAGAGCATGGAGAGCCCATAAAGCAGAATGAAACAAGGACAATTCTAAATCCTTTTTATCTCTGAGAATATTATGCACATGAAGAAAGCAGTACTTTACAGAGATACTCATTTCAGCAGTAGGGCAGCCATATTAATATACCCAGATTAAGATCTCATTTTCTCTGTCCAATAGAAAAATCAAAATAATTGAACTACAAGAACCGTTGACCCCTATTTACTTTCGCTGCCTTTCAATAGGAATCTTATTGACCCCTAGAAACACATTGCATTTCACATCTCAAATACATGCTTGTGTATTTTTTCTTTCCTATGTAGCTCATTCTTATAGTTCCTGTGAAAAACAGTCCATACAACTTTGTTTTGTTGTCTGCACAAAAGCAAATCTCATCCTAAATGTGGAATTTATTTAGTGTGCCTCAACCATGCCATGTTTATTCATCTGTTATTATGTATTTCTTAAAGATGTCTTGGGATGTTTTATGTATTTGGAAAATACCACCACACTTTTCAAGACCTCTAACTACTCTTGTAAATAGTTTCCTGACAGCACTCACAAAATGCAAGCTTTAATCAATGATAATTATGTATTTTACATTTAACATTTTATCCAGGACAGCAAAAGCAGAAACTTTCTCATTTTACTTAAGGTAGCTCCATTTCTTTTAATTTACATTTACTTTCCATAGTTATGTAGTCTAGTACCTTCTTTGTGTTCATATTTCATCTTCTTGCTAGAATTTATTATTACTATTACATCACTTGCTTAATTGTTATTATCCTTCTGCTCCATCAAGCACAGACTTTTATATTTAATTGTGTAACTCAAGTACTTTATATTTTGGAATACTGAATTCCATTTAGGGCTTGTTTTCCCTATTCCACAATCAATAGATAATAGTCTGAAATTTATTGACTTCTTCAGCTGTATCAATAGCATATTCTGTTTAGTAGTGTCAGCAAATTGTAAATACCAGCAAAATCTCGCTCTCACTGTGGAAACATAAGCATTAATTCAATCCCAGTACTGAACTGAGAGAGAATTACCTCAATGTCTTACCTCTACTTAAGCTTGAGACAATAAACTAAAGTCTTCAATACATTTTTCAAGGTTTTAAGACTTTATTGGGACTGAAGAAAAGTACCTCCTGAAGTTTATGATGAAATCCAAGAAAATCAAGATATGTACTCTCAAGTTATATATAACTTGAGAGTACATATCTTGATTTTCTTGGATTTCATCATAAACACTCTCAAGTTATATATAACTTCCTAAGGAATTGCATTTTGTACTATGAATTCTATGCCCTGTATATCAATGTCAAGCAATTCTGTTTTATAATACACCACAATGTTTTCCCTCGAATTTATGATTAAAAAGTAAAATGGTGGTCGTAAATAAGGCAAAGACAAAAAGAAGAATATGGAAAAAAATTTTCACTTGTGTCAGCAAAACATAACTAAGAGACAGTCTGCTCCTTCTGCATCTCCAGCAACAAGTAGGTAGGGTCTTGCACTCCTAGTAGAAAAACAAAAAGGACTAAAATCACATATTAAACCACCTTCTACAGAAATTATTTCTCTTTTGAGACTTCTTTACATAAAATTATTCCTGGAATGCAAGTTTTGGAAACTGAAGTCTTGATCCAGTAATTTCAATCTGTGGATGATTTTCAGAGAGACCTGTTTGACAGTAACATTCTTCTCTTCATAGTTCAATTTATAATACCAGCCTGTATTGATTTCAAATTATTTTTCCTCTTTGCCATGTGCATATAGAGCTGAAATTCAAGAAGAATGTGTATCAACCACAAATGCCAATGACATTTAATAGCTGGGCTCATTTCAGAGCTGCAAAATCGATCATCTTCAGTGATCTCCTCCTCCTTCATCCCTGTCACTTCTAGCATTCACGACTAATGGAAAATGGGCCATTGATAGCAGAGCTCAGACTAGGACAAGACAGCATCCAAAAAATGCTGATGTTGTTGTCCCACCTTCTTGATTTAAGACTAAGTTTAGCTATTGCAAATATGGCATTTCAGCTGCAGCTGTTCATTAGAGCCTGGGATGCTGCAACTTGCCAAGACACTGTTAGTCCAGAGCCATGACTTATTTTAAAGATTTACTTTATTGTCACCAAAGAGAACAAAATGCTAAAAATAAAACAAAACCAAAGGACATGGGGAACCAAATGCTAATGTGATTTTTCAGATTGTTTTTCATAGTCATAAAAAGGGTGTAATTGTCAAATTAATCCTTGTTCTAGCAAAAGTTACATCTTTTTCCATTTTCAAAGGTGACAGAAAACCTGCCTTCCATCTAGACAGTATAGTTGCATGAATAATTGGTTTGCACATTCAATCTGATAGTGGAAAGATGAATATGAATATCCTGCTTATCTTAAATGTAAAATGAAAAAACTAAATCTGCTTTCAGGTTAAACATATTTTTTTTTTTTTAGTAGTTCCATTGTCTCACATTCCTTCTGGTAAAACTTCATCATTTATTCAGTAACTCAGGCGTCTCCAGTGCATTAATTTTGTAGACTGTAACCTAACAGACAGCTCTTATTTTGTGAGTATAATATTCCTGGCACATACTGTAATTATCTAGCTTCTAAATAAGAAAGAAGGAAGACCTGAAAGCAGAATCAATTGATTAATGTAAGAATTAAACACCACATTTGAATGAAGGTCTTTCATCACCACTACCTGATGCTACGTAAGGAATTGTGCTGTCACTACATTTAAAAGTTTTATAAAATATTTGAAACAAAATTTTAAAATCCACACGCAAAACGTGAGTTTCAAAGCACATCATCAACAGAAATTAATTCACAACCCCAAGACACAGACAAGCAACTCCTACTGCTTATCTCTGGGTGTTCTATCCCCAGTGTAGACCTAGCATGGACTGGTATCATTCTTAGCTAGCAAGCAGCAAACAGGCTGTGCATCAGTTTTGACATGTGAAAGACAATGAGAGAGCATTTTCTCTGAGATCAACAGACTCTGTCTTTTCCTAAAGTAAATTAGGCAAAGTAGGAATTTTGTTTGTCTCAAGCAAATCAGGGTTCTAATATCACGCTAACAGAGAACACAGAGAGGAGAAAATGCAGAGACAAGGCAATGAAGTTAAGGAGATTTAATCAAGATCACAAGCTGATCTTAGACCTTGAAATGAACTTCTCTCAATGAAATGGACTGAAAACTATCAATGTACTACAGTGCAGTGAAAATTTCATTTCTCAAAGCTTAGTTCAAAATTTCCTTTTATTCAATGCTTGTATGTGTTATGAGAAATATTTCTGAAAGAAGGGGCATTTACTCCTTTATAATGCAAGCACACAGAGCTCATGTTCCATATTGATGGCAAGATATTTGCATTCTCCAAAGGAACAGCAAAAATTAACTTCCAGTCCAGTCTTACTCTGTTATTGTAAAGCTGCATGGTGACTAAGCTATTCCTCTATTTAAGGATATACCTTTTAATAAGCCCATTTTCTTGTATAGAAAACCAACTCTCTCTGCACTAGGACAGCTAAAGTGGTGCATCATCTGTATAATAAGATCAAATAATTTATTGTCTACTATAGTATATAAAAGCAAAAATAGTTGCTACCTTCTGTTTCAACTTCAGAAGAAACAAGGTCCTGCTTTGATGCATTGGTTTAACTATTTAATGACAAGCAGAATATATACTTTCCTTCCTTTCTTTTAGTCTGTCCCATACTCATTTTTTATAGTATGTTCCAGAATATTCAGGTTGTTTCCTGAAACTGTATTAAGGGTAAACACCTTTATCTTTGTCATTATGCTTTTCTCATGACAGCCATGAAAAGACTCAGTATAATCTCATCACCTTGTATTTATCAGACACTGAAAGCTCTGGCATAGATTTCTCTGGGCCTAACAGGTATTAATTTAAACCACTGCAGTCATTGATGTGCAGAGTTTAGGTATCTCCTTTTAGCAGGACTAAACAATCTTTTGAGTGGAGAAATACTTATATTAGAAGTAATCCTTATTGTAGAAATTTGGAGAACTCCTGGGTGAGAATATTGGGAAATAGTAAGTGCTGAGCAATAGCAGGAGCATTAGGAAAAGAACAGGAATGTCAGGAAAATCCACAAACACCAGAGGTTTGTGTCCAAAAAGGAGACAGAGGAATCCTGCAACTTTTTTTGAATAAAGGGAGAGAGTCCACAAGGACACATGCCCACGGGGTTTTATCTCTGAGGTTTCAGAGGGTGCAGCCTACTTTTATCCCAAACTCCCAGCCACAGGTTCTCTTCCTTTCCCCATTGCTGAGGTACTAGGAAGGTACAACCTTCCCGAACCACCTACCACATATTTTCCCCTGGAACCTCCTATTTTACCCCAAAGTTCAGAAGTTCAGGGTTGTGCAGACCCTCATCTGTTTCAGGAGCCAAAGGTGTCTGGGCTCTGCAACAAACCTGTTGCCCAAAGTGAGTAGAGACATTAAGACCCATTTCAAAAATGTTAACACCCATCCCTTCACCCATCCAATTGTCTGTAAAGACATCAGCTTTCCCCTCAGGAACAACAGCTGTGGAGGGGTCTGGAGCAATGCTGGCACAGGATCAGGCAGAGCATCCATCTAATGCAACATTCTGTCTCCAACAGAGGCTACAAGAAGATAACCAGGAAAAAAAAGAACAGTAACATATGGTACTTTCTAAGTCTCACCATTCCAATTCACATGTTTAAATAAGGAAAATGATGACTAATGAGGCTGTATATCTTTCAAAGTTCAGGGAAACAACACAGTCCAAAAATTTGTCTAACTAGCAAACTTAAATCCTGACCAGGAAAATAGATCAATGAGGCTTTTCTCAAGCAAGTCAAATTGATAATTAGGACCAAAGTTGAAAAAATAGTTACCCAGCAACAGTTCTCTGACCTGAAAATTTATTCGGTTTTGGACACAGACTTAAGAAAGAGCTGGAAAAATGCAAAGATGATAACTGGGAAAGCGTCTGCGAGACTCTCCAAACAGAAATTGAAATTCTGCAAATGGTATGCCATTTTCGTTATGTATTTTAAGTGTTTGAGACTTTTAAAGGTGTCCTTTAAGATGATTAGCAGTGGTTTTTGATAAGCAGTTTTTTATACTATTTACACACCTAAACATCCTCTCCTAGCAGAAACACTCCAATATTCATTTTAGCTTATTCCCAAATGCCCAGGAATATAATTTCTACAGAAAAGGAAAGCACAAAGAAGAATTTCAAGACATTCTTTTAGCACAAGAAAGATGTACTGGGGGGACGAATAGAAATCATTCATTTATTGAAAGCTGCAAAAGATTATGCATTTAGGAGCTAAATCAACCTTTCCCTCCAGCTGTCAGTTAAATGGAAGATGGGAGTATTGAGAAATAGGATAATAATGGCATCCTTTCATCTAGTATTTTATTTTGTCCACTCACAATTTCCTTACAAAAACTTATTATAACATGTTTTTCTCTAAATGTCAATCCTAACTTCAAGTTTCTTGACTGTCAGTCTATGTCACAATACAAAGAGAAAAAATATTTTGAAATCCTGTTTGGGAAACAGGTTTTAAAGGTTCATTTCAGAGCCCCTGATTGAGCTGTATGAAGACACAGCTGCCACTACCATCAAGAAGAATGACAGTCCTGAGAAATTTGCATTACTCACCCCTATAATCACTTTCAAGTTCTTGTTGAAGTAACGTATCTTACTTGTACTTTGTTATTTTTTTCATTAATTTCTTCAGAAAGAAAAATAAAACATCTCAATGTTTAAAATTTTCTCTGTAAAAAACATACTAAACTCATAAGATTTCATTTTCTACGGTTCCATTCTTTCTCTTTTCCAGAATTTATCACAAAAGAAGTCCTCAGGGAAGTGAATAATATGTGGCACATGGTATGGAATGTCATAGAAGCAAGTCTGAGAATTTTAAAATCATTTTACCCAGGTTCTATCAGATTTGCTTCTATTTTTTTGTTTTATTAATTCACAGTTTGTATCTGCCTTTACTTTTCATTAAAATAAAATTTTATTCATTGTAAAGTGGGTAGAGGTTTGTGTTTTATCTTCAAGTTCAACAGCTGCCCCTCCATAGGTTCCCCTTTGTGGCCCATGGATCATAGTACATGGTAAACTACACATGAAGCTCACTTCCCACACTACCAGCTCTGCTCTTTATGTACTATTTTTCAAATGAATGGCCTCCTATTTTTAAAGGTAGTGACGTGGTCTTATTTGAGAGGAAGACTGCTATTACCATCAATAACTCTTAACAGGAGCTGTGACTATTGAGTATATTCCTCGATGATGCAATTCTATAATGAACTCCCCGAAACAGCTCAGCTCCAGCAGCACTGCTTGACAGTCCAGAAAAATTTCCAAAGCTGCTGAGCTGTAGTTGCCTCCAATGGTGGTAAACCAGTCTTACTTAGCACTTGCCTTCTGATCATACAAGAGAAATCTCTACTTCCTCTCCCACAACCCACCAAATCCTGGGTGCTAACTTCAGCACTTGAGAGCAAAGATAAAACCTTATGCTAAATGAAAAGCCCGCATTTCTCAAGAGCTGGTGAACCATTTGGGTTGAATCAGAGTCCCTATCCACCCAAACATGTAGGATGTATGACTGTAACAGCAGTTCCCAACCCCACAGTGGGAACTGACTTTATCATTCAGGTGCTTACATGTAAGAGCATTCACTGCTCAGCCTCAGTCCACTCTGTGGCCATTGTCTCATCACATCCCACTGTGTGTGCAATATTTTTCAAAGCTTCCCGCTTGGGGGTGGGATGGATAATTGCACTTCACCAATTTTTCTACACCCAGAGCCCTCCAAGCTACAGTGAGTGTCTGTTACACATAAAACTGCATGAGATGTTTTATTAAGAAGGAAGGAATAAATCACTTTTGGAAAGCGACCAAATTTTGCCTTAGATGGAGAAAGTTTTCCCTCTTGGGACACAGCTGCAGTTTGAAGTTTGGCGAGGTTTGATCTGCAGCACTGGTATCAAAGAGTCTTCTGATCCACCATGTTAGCTAGCATAATTCAAATGGTTGGAATTACCATTCTTAATAACCAGTGCTGTTGGAGCTTACATCCTTATAAGACTTTTTTTTGTCTCTTTCCTAAGATCATCATAGGATTGCTTGATTTTAAACAACTTTAGTCTCTCTGACTTCTCTGGGACCGTCTGAGTTCTAAAGTCAGGGAACTACCGCTTGTGGGTTTTGATCAAATAGAGGATGTAGTACAAAATAATACAATTACTTATCAAAACATCTACAGGCAGTTAAAGCAGTGCTATTTCTGAGTTAAACTGATGGAACAGAAATTTGGGATTTGCTAGAATAGCTAAATTTATCTTGATCATTTTATTCATTTAAGGGAACTTGCTTATGTTAAGTGTATTTGGTAGTCAACGAGGAAAACTTTCTTTTTAAACTCTGTGCTTGTCTACTTATAGTTGCTTTTATTTACAAGAATCCTTGAATTTCTTTTGCAATAGCCTCATATTTATGTAGCTCTGTGGTCCATATACATTAAATACTCAGGACATAAACCAGAACTGGCTTACCTCAAATGTATATTTGAAATTTTGGTGTAAGTGGAATGAGCAATAGCATGCAATAACTACCAATTAATGCTATAAATTAATGTCCCTAAATCACCTGAAAAATCATCTGTGGAAAAAATATATATAATAAGCTCTTTTTAGACTTCAGATTCCAGCAATCAGTTGAAAGCTCAGTTCTGTGTGTGTGCATCTCTTTATGTTGGGGGGTGTGTGCATGAAAGTCTGTGAAAGGCTGACTTCTTGGTTATTGTAGTAGAATTACAGCATAAATATACCAACACTTGTAATAACCCAAATGGCTGAAGCTTTCAGAATCAATATAAGAAAAAAACCCAAGAATAAAGATCACCACAAAAAAGTGAAACAGAAATCAATACAAATCCTATTGGGCTAAACAAATCCCTCAACAGCTCTGGAAAAAAGTGTGCCAGACTAACCCAGTTGTTGCAGGGTGAATGCAAGACATACTAATTTCTCCAAGTATAAAAATACATTTGTCACCCCTGTCTTAGGAGTAATGTAATTTTGGGCAAATACAGTGCTTCTGTTTTAGAGGACTCAAACTAAAAACTAAGCAAAAAAATGTGTTTTGTGGATTTTCTTTAAAATTCTCAAACTGGGGGTGAGTAATCTTTTAAAGAATGAGTGCCAAAGAACCACATCTTTTGTTATGTTTCATAAATACAAAAAAAGATAAGAACATTGCCAGGTTACCATAAAAATACACACAGGTATTATGAATAAAGGAATTGTTTCACAGATGACATAATAAAAATATATTTTAAAG
Organism: Orthonyx spaldingii; assembly: GCA_013397795.1. Classification (NCBI taxonomy): domain Eukaryota; kingdom Metazoa; phylum Chordata; class Aves; order Passeriformes; family Orthonychidae; genus Orthonyx; species Orthonyx spaldingii. Next base: position 647,052 of record VZTJ01006632.1, read on the forward strand.
TACAGGTTATATATTAAATGGAAGTAGTTGTCCCTTTTTATGACAAAAAAAAAAAAAAGATTAATTACAGACATAGACATACTTGAAAAAGTTAGTGGAAAAAGAGGAAGCTAGACCAAGCAAAACATTATTACTCTAGAAGGAAAAAAAGGCATTGGGAAAACTAACTATGCTGCTATGTTGGGCCTGTGAAGAGCTGCCTCTGAGGAGCAACAGATGAAAAGTCTCTCATTTGTGAAGAGAGACAGAGAAATACTTTAGATTAGTACACTTACCTATTCAGAGATCTGACAAGCATCAAGTCCTACCTCCTTCACAAAAATCTTGTGAAGTGCAGTTACACCTCGGGCTTCCAGCAGCACAACGGTGCCTCTCTGCTCCTGTGACCCCACACCTGAGAGACAGCTGAGCAGCCTGATTTTATCACCAAGTTACAGCTCCCAGCCAATGCTTTGTAAAAGGCCCTTCCCAGCAGCAGCCTAATGCAAACAGGTCACCTCAAAGGAAAAGCCAGGATCCATTTGAAAAAATAGAACAGGAAAACAACCAGGCCAGGCCATGGACATGAGACAGCTTGGAAAAAATCATTGGACTTTCAAAAAGAGTTTTCCAGCCAGGGTGAGTAATGACTGAGTACAGAGGCCCTAAGGAGGAGTCTGTTGAACCCTGACTCTACAAGATCACAGCCTTAAGACTTTGGAAGTATAGCAAGGACAAGTGGAGGTCAGGAGCCAAAGAAACTGGGCTACAATGACAAAGTCGTGGTCAGAGGCCACGCTGAGGAGCAGAAGACTCAGGGAGCTGCATTCCCAACAAGCCAGGACACAGAACACAAACCATATAGCTTGACTGTGTAAAAACTGCCCCCATAACCTAATGTTACTTATCCAGAGTTGTTGCTATTCTTGAAGCAAAGAACAGCTACAACAAGGGGGGGAAAATCCATACAAATAAAAGGAATTAAAATGCAATCATTTTGTAACTTATAAAAGTGATTTAAGCTACCACATTTTCATGTTATTTTATTCATTATTATGAGCAGGTTATTATGAACATTTCAAAGACTAACAAGAAAACCACTACACTACCTGACCACAGAATGAAATTACAGTTGGCTAATGCAACAGTGCCCACACAAATTATCTCTAATTGGTTGACATTAATATGATTGAGCTGCTGATAGTGCCAAATTAATGTCATAAAATGAAGAACAGCAAGAAAAAAGAACCCATAAAAAAAAAATATCTGTAACTGAATGACAGACTGAGTTAGTGAGAAAAATGTCTTATGCATGACATGGGGTAAATACATCAACTGAGGTCCCATATCCTTGCTCAGCTGACCCAGTTTATGGGGTCCTTGGTCACAGAGGGAATTGAGAGTCTCTGGATACAGGGCTGGTTGCCTGCATTGAGCTTGACTCTTTGGCAGTTGACTAATCTAAAAAAATTAGACACCAAGATCTGTGTGGACCTATTCAGGTGCTTCCTGCTTTGATAAGGCAGCATCCAGCCCAAGTGAATTTGCATGAAACCATGGGTATTTTGCTATATTTTCATGCTGGTCCACGTTTAACCTCATCCCAACTCAGCTCAGATGTGGAGCGAGTCAGCTGCCTTCGCACAAGTCACCTTCAGTTTGATAGTGGTTTGTGACACAAGAAAGGATTTCACCACTGACTGAGCTGAAGTAAGAGATAGGGGCCTTATAAAAAAACTCCAGGTGACTTCCATGAAAAAGATAACAGGCTTAGCAGCTATGCTACACACCCATTTTCAGGGATGACAATGCAATAAACAGATATTGGCTAAAGAGGACCAGCAAAAGAGTTCCAGTTCTCTGCTCTGAAGTTAAATGTGACACTACAGTGTGGTAACTGGGTGAAAGGTCAGATTCAATGTCTAATGACCTACGTCTTGCTTCTCAATAGAGTAGTTAAGCAAGTAGCTCTGCTATATTTATTGATTGCAGCTGATGTGTAGTGCTCACATATTGTAGTGACAGCCCCACCCTCCCAGTTTCCATCATTCTTACTTTTCTGCTTAGAATTTATCAGCCCCTTATCCAAATGGCTTCTGTAATTATTTGTTTGTTCAGTTGGTGAATTTCTGGGGCCGAGTTTATCAAGATTCTACATGCACTTTTTAAATATTCTACACCAGGCTGCCGTTAGTAGCCCTGTGTGTACCAAAGCATCTGTATTCTGGGCTGAAAAACAATTATTTTTACTAATACCTTCTTCTGCAGAAGGACAGTTTTCACCTGGCTCGCTGGTAAAGCTCCTAAAGCCCAAACTGTCAAAAACACTTACAGACTCTGAGTTCCAAGGAGGGGACATGCCAGCTCTCATTCTCTGAAGGGCCAAACTCAAGGCACATCCAGACATTTACAGGCACCTCAAGTCACCCTGCTGATATGTGTTGGGTTTGAATGTGCTTGCAGGATGAGATTGTCCTCAGCAGGTTTGTATTTCTTTTATTTTTTGACTAAAATTTTATCAGAGAGCATAATACTCACTTTGAATTTTAAAACACCAGATGTGTTACACTATTCTATATACTCTCTAAATTTCTTCAACCAGACCTATGCACTAATTTCCCTATTTGATCAGTTTCACCATTCCTGGGATCATTCCCACAAATTGGTCAGCCTGAATATCTGAGGATCTTTTAAAATTTTCTGGGAAAACATGAAATGGGAGCTGATTCCTTTCTTCTCACTTAATGCCTTGAGTATTTAAAGGCAACTTATATTTGTTTGGAAGAAACAGCTTCAAAGTGATCAATTTTCCCTGTAAATAATTTATTATACAGATGGAATCCCAGAAAAGAGTCTTTATAAACACACAGCATATTTCTTGCATCTTACTGGAACAATTATTCCTGTTACAGTGCATTAATAAAATTCCAGGCAGTTTTGATGCCATGTCCTAGTGAGAGAAGAATTCATAGCCTCTATTTCACTTTCAAATAGAGAATTGCTGTTATTTATTCAACTAAATTTACTCTAGCAGGAAGAGAACAATGCCTAGCCAGCAATCCATATTCTAAGGAGCATTTAATATAACTTAGTACTGATTAAGTTTCCTTAAACAAAGCCTCCAAACATTAAGTGCATAAATATAATGCAGATAATCATAAAATAAATAATGAACAGTATATTGTGTACAATAAACAGGAAGAAAGAAAACCACTCTTGTCTAAGATCAGAATTTTATGTCTCTTGGATTTTTCATACTGTGGTTCATAAATTCCTTTTAGCTTTGATTAAAATATTTGGATAATGAGGCTGTTGGTCAAAGTGAGAGAAATTGTAAAGGGATGTTTCAGTGCCATCTAGTGGGTTTATCATGTTAATAAAATAAGTTCCCTCTTGTATGACAATTTTTATTTTATAATCATAATCAGAAAACACTTGTTGCTACTGCTATAGGCTTCCTCTTCAGTTTTGTATGTAACGATGTTAGACACATTACCATTAAAATATTTGTGTTTATTGTCTCTAAGGCCATTCTGTTTCTCTGCAGAAATAAATATCCTGCAGGGTGGGAATACACTGAGCTGTATTGTGTACAGGGAGGAGGCATCAGACTGAGTCCAAGGCCAATAACCTGGTGAGGCAACCCCCCATCCTTTGGAAAGAAACAGCTTCAGCTTGAAGATTCCAAGGGTGGGGATGGCTCAGACCTGGTCTGCTGACTAATTGACATCTTGGTCTTTGTCTGAGAGTTTGAATGTGTTTGCTGTAGTTTCTTGTCCTTGTTTTTCCTTGTATTTTCTTCTTGGAGGTAACAAAGCCTTGTAATGTATTCTCCATGTGTTAGTACTTCTGTGCTACAATCAAGACTTACCTTTCAGAGTCCTTTTTGATAAGCTTAACGAATTGCATTCATTCTGTCCTTCACAGTAAGGATTTTTTTCCCCAGCATTCAGATAATCTTTGTTGCTTTCTTTTTACACCTTCTCCATTTCTTCCATTGTCAGAAACACTTGACACCTGACTTGTAAGCAATATTCCAGTACTGGCTTCATCAGTGCTTATATAAACAAAAAAATTGCCTTCCTACTCCTACACATTGCCTTCCTGAACAGATTTACAAATTCACGTTAGTCCTGTTTACCTCACACATCACATTAGAAGTGTGTGTTGACTCAGTTGTTCAAGATGATTTAAAAGCACTTTTCAAAGTTGCTGTTTTCAAGGATACAATCCTCCCCACCATACTTATAAATTTGATTTTTTTTTTCCAGACATGCAACTCAGTATGTGAATATATTAAAACAGAGCTAATTGCATGGGTTCATTCCGTTTACCAAACTATCCATGTTACTCTCTGCAACTTCAGCATCGATATCTATCATGCTGTCAACCTCTGTGTCATCTACATATTTTATCTATGGTGATTTTATATTTAAATGAGGTTATGCATCAAACTAGCATCACTTTCCTTTGAGCGCTCATCTTTGGAAGACACAGTTTTAAAGAGCCTCACTGGAGGTTTATTTCTCACTGGCATTATTTTTCTAACTCATCAGTTTCAGATTGTAAGTGCTAGAGTGGCATCTATTTTAAATGAACAGTAGCACATCCTGCTTGCTGGATGTCCTCCAGCAGTTAAAGCATATGATATCAGCACAGTGTGATTACATCTGTAATCTCAGAGATTTAAATCAGGCCTATTAATTGTGTTCCTGCAGTTTAAATCTTTATCATTGAAATCCTTTGCCCTTCTCCACTATTTTAGCTGGATCATATCAGGTTAGCTACAAGTGCTTTTTAAATGCTCATAAGTTATTCACAGCTTTCATGCCTCTGCAATTTCCTCAGCACTCCAAAGTTCATCTCAAAAGCTCTTGGTGTATATGAAGTACCTCAGCCAAATGTGCTTCCTTTATGGACTTTCAGGTGTGAATAATCCAGATTTGATCATTAAAAAAAAATCATCCCAAGCAGATGCCAAACTTCCTCCTTATATATTAATGAATTCAGTGGAGTTTGTGCATTAGCACATTTTGTTCCAAGCACAAGAGAGAAAAAATACAATGGAGCTCTTTGCCCTTTGTGCATCCCTCTGAATAGCTGCAACGCTAATCTCTCTGGGGAGTCCAGGTGAAATGTGTATTTGGGAGCACGGCCCAAAATCTCAGAGAAAATTCATTCTGTGGCCATCAGTCACAACCTTTCACTCCTCTAAAGCTCCCGAGGTTAATCCATGGACACCCTGCCTGCCATGGCAGCATGACAGAGAAATCAAAACCAGGGGTACCAGGTGATGGAAAGAGCCACTTTGGTTTGGTGGGCAAACTGTGACACCACAGCTGTTGCTCCTCTCAGAAGCATCCGCTCTGTCAGAAAAAGGTCAATACAGCTTCTAGTGATACAAGCAGTAGTATTGCAAGAGTATTATTAAATAAATGGATTTGCATTCTGCTCATGTTTGAGCCTCTTCCAGTCTCTCTAAAACCCAAGGAATTATTCATCAACCACCCATTTGTCCCTTTAAGCCTGTAGCCTGAGTGTTGAACACTTAGCTTTACATGTGGGCAAGATCCCTTTGCTCAAACCACACTAGAATTCCAAATTAGTGACATTTCTCAGCTATTTATGTGCTTATAGGGAGATTGATCCTTCTGGTCTCTGTGGATCTGACTTTCATATGAAAGGGATACAATAAAGAGGAGGTCTGGAAAAAAATACTTGCTTATTGAACCAAAATGTATGTAGTTCTCTCCAAGTTCAGTTAGTCCCTAACCAGAACTACTATGACTAGATTTGTTTTGTTTCTTTATATGAAATAAGTATATATTCTTGATTTTAGAGCAAGGAAAAACACAGCTAGTATTAGAGAAAGTGTATTACAGAAAGTTCTGTTGCACACTAAGTTAACTCTCTATATTTTTCCTATTGAGAGAGCATTAAAGTCAGGTTGGGGAATTAAAAATAAAAAAACCATCAGCTTGGGTAACTTCTTTTTTAAAAATGATAATATCCAATTGTGACTCTAAAATAATTCATTGAGACAAATGAAGATTCCGATTTAAAAAAAAGCAAACACCCAAGTCCTTTGCAAATGGACAATGGGTTTATGAATTCTTTTAATTTTATTATATTTTGTCTTAATGCACAGCTATACCAAGGAGCAACATTACATTTTGCCTTTAAGAATTTTATTTAAATAATCCCTATATCATTTGAGGATGTCTGTTGGACATACCTTTTTAAAAAATGTATTGTTTCATTGAAAGAAGTAGAATAGCACCAAAGTAAGAGCTGCACGGTAGGAATGAGCAACATTAGCAATGTAATCCATACTTGTCTTTGTTAAAATTAGAATGCTAATTCTTATGAACTTAGAGATTTACTGTGGTTTTACATACCACAGCACATGAGAGCAACACAATCTACCCTCGTTTTCCAAATCACACTTCAAATATTAACGAGGTGCTCGTACAAAGCACCCACTGTTCATTCATATAAACCCACAGCTGCAGAATTCAGCAGCAGTGTAGGTGTGTACTACTGTGCTACACAATGAGTGCTATCCCAAAATTGCTATATACATAAGAGAAAATAGGCAGATAAAGCATGGAAGTCAGGGTATTGTTTACAAAGGACTTACAGGAAGAAAACCCATCATGTTCTGTTTCTTTCATTAATACAGAGTTAACGCTACAGTCAATAAGTACATCAGATAGATTAATTATTCAGAGGAGTTCATAAATAAGAAAGACATCAGTCAGAATAACGCTGTTGCATTGAAACAGGAATTGCACTAGGTGGTAGTGTGAACTTGCTCCTCATGAGATAGTGGTTGAGGATTAACAGTAGTGGTTGTGATGCTCATTTTAAAAATCTGCTGCTTTCTTCAAGCAGACATACTGTACCCAAGAGAAGTTGCTAAGCTGAGTGGGGTAGCAAATACCAAGATTTTTCAGAATGAACTTTCAAAAACCCCCCACAGCTTAACCTTATCTCACATTCATGCCTGTACCTTTGTAACCAAACACATGTGATGTATCTTATTACTTCCTTAATACTTACAAGCACACAAACACAAGACCAAAACAATGGGTTCTATTCTTTTTTCGAAACCCTTAATCCTTTTTTCACTCCTTCAGAAAGACTTTTTCAATTGGAATTTTCTTATTTTGGTCACTTATTGTAGGGATTTTTTTTTTTTTTCCTGTTTGTTTGCCTTACCTACCTGAATCCTCAGCACCATCTTTCAGATGCTCATGTCAGCAGGTTTTTCCAGCTTCTCAGGTAGAGAGCATCACAAAGTTTAGAAGAACACACTGGATTTTGAAAACCTTTACGATCACCAAAATGTCTTAAATTTACCTCTGTGGTGCTGGCTCAGTCTCAGCATCCCTTGCAGCATCTCCCTTGGAGGCTCAGAGACTTTACAGCAGCTCGCTGGAAGTCACTCGCACACCTTAGAGCAGCTGAAGTGCTCTATCAGAGCTCACTGCAAGCATTTGTATTTATTTGTGACACCTGGATGTGAGCAGGTGCCTCATGCCACAGACAGATTACAAAGCATCACAGAAGAGGTTAAAGTCCCACTTGAGCCCCAGCAGGCAGAACAAGAGCCTGATGAAGGCAGGATGAAGGATCACCTGCAGTGAGGCTCCAGCTGCCCCGGGAAGAGCTGAGGGCATTGTTGTGATACTCACACAGGAACCTGAGCTCAGGAATGTTTTGCAGGCGATGTGTAGGAAGGGGATGAGGAGGTGAGAGCACGCTGGGCTCAAGTTCTAGGACTAGGAGTGGCTTAGGAGGAGGAGGATGTCCATCCACCACAGGAGAGGTGAACAAACAAACCAAGGCTGGCATTGTTGGCTCAGCAGGGATTGGGGAGGTGCAAGAAGCACAACAGGGTTGTGAAACTAAATTAAGGGTTACAATAATTCACTTCCCTGAGGTAACCAGACATTAAAAAATAAAAAAAGCATCAATAAAAAACCAAACCCCTTGACTTTCACTTTATGAGGAGGATATTTATGAGTATCAGCTGTTACCCTCCCTCTGTAACACTCAGAAATGTGACTTATAACTCTGACTCCTGGCAATAACTATGCCAAGACCAGTGAAAACACTCATTTAACCAGTGTAGATCCCTTCTATTTTATGGAACAAAATATCACAATTAAAGAAATAGTAATAATAATAGAGTGGAATGAGTACAATCATTCTCAAGTCTCCAGAGAAACTACTTCAACCACTAGACTACTTTAAAAAAGCAACAAATTTAAATTACTGCTAAATCCTTTTAACACAGTTAAACTGTATCTTCAATACAATTATTTGAACTAAAAGGTCAATGCTTGTGCTTCTCAGAAGATATTCAAGCAAATATGATATAGGAAATCAGACATATTCAAATATCTTATCACTCCATGTCTGGTTTATTCCTGTGGAATTGAATGCACATAAATAGAACTTTTTAAACCCTTTGAGGATTCAAATAACATCAATTGTAACTCTCTACCTGACAGAAGATACTGGAATATGCCAACTGTGTGGATACACTTTAAGATCTCAAAGGCACTGATACACCCTTATATCCTAAACTCTAATTGCAACGTGCAGCTGGCATTGTGCATATATGGCAGCGTGCAAATACTGCCATCCACTCGCCAAAACTCCCAGATTTCATTTCATTTCATTCATGGTGCTTCAGTAGAATGTGAATTCCACTGAATAGCACCAAGATGTTTTCAAGCAGTACCTGATTCACTACCAGAAAAGTGGTTTTTTCTTGATGTGATTTCTGCAAGGAAATAAGTCATCATGTTTTTATTCACTCATGGCGAGCAGGAAGATGCAGCTCATCTAATTTAAGAAAATTGAACCAGCTCTAACATTTCATATAGGAGAACACAGGTATAAACTAGAATAAATTTCACAGAAGGAATGCCATGAAGCAGTAAATATGAAAGGGCAAAAATATCAGAGCAGTTGTCATCTCTGCTTCCTTTAAATCCTTCTAAGGGATGCTGCAGCATGGTTTTACCTAGAGAATCCCATTAACTCCTGACAGCTGTGGGGAGGCACCAATGGCTGCTGTCAGCTCTCTCAGACTTTGCTTGGTTCATCACTGTCAGGCTGTGCTTGCTCCAGCCCTCCTGTTCGTTTCAGCTCTTGTCTGCATCAGCATCAGGATTGTCCCCTTTCAGCTCTGTGAGCCACTAGCTTCTGGATACTGCTGTGATGGAGCTGGCAGTAAGGATGATGGAAATTAGTCTAAAATGGAGTTAAAAGGTGCATGCAAAACTGCCCTCAATTTCATGACCCTCTCTATTCTGAGCTTTTTTCTCCTGCATAAAATATCTACCTATGATTGTTGATCCTCTCCTCAGCAATCAAATTCTTGCACAGTTCAGGTGTTTCTACAACTGTAATCATACTTATTAGCTTCAGAGGAAACTCTAAGCACATTTCAAGGCCCAAATCATAAAGTTATTTTCACAAGAGTTTCTTTCCCTGATTGTAACATGCCTGTTACAATCTTTTATCATTTCTGAACTGTCATGGAGTGTTGCAATACTTCAAGCACTTAGATACTGTTTTGAGATTAATACCTGATAATAAAAACTAGTTGGAATTTATTTTTAAGTAGATATTTTAAAGTCTTCTCCCTCTAGGCAGGTGGTGAATTGATCTGACAAATGCCAGTGTCAGTAAAATGATATTTCTGTGGCAGTCACAGCACGTCACAGACTGAGCCCCATGGAGTTCCATCGTGTCTCAGGTGTGGATCTCTGAGATAATGCAAACTCCAGAGGGGAGAATTGCCCACTTAGTTGTTCTTGCTCTAATTTAAGATTAGCTGCAAGTATCATGACATGATTCTTGTGCAGAGCCCGGCGTTTTGCATTCCTGGTTCATGCAGGGCTGCCTAGGAACACCAGTAATGCAAATTGGTAGTAAAAGTAACCATAGTCTCAGTGCTACTATCTTACACATTAACTTATCCTGCCCCAAAACATCACCAGATGTCCTTTTATTTGAGCACAAGAAATTAGGAGACCAAGTTTGCCCTACACCAAAGCCAGAGTGTGTTCAAGTCATCTCTTGATCTACTGTACAACAGGAAATGCAACCAGAAAAACGATGTTCCTGGGAATTTACTTTCAATTCTGCTGATAAAATGCCTGCATATATCAGTCTAATGGGATTAACTAATGAGACAAGCTGATAATTAACACGCTGTTCAGAGGCTATGCTATTTTAAGGCAGTAATGAACTGCTCAGCAATGCAGTGCAGGCTGGGGTTTTTTTAGTTTAGGTTTAAGAACTGGGGAGGGGTGATGCTCCACACAGCTCCATATCCCAGCTGACTGCAGTGGGAAGAGGGTGGTGCAGGTTGAGTCGTGCCCCCTGTACAATGAGAGCATTGTCAGGGCACAGACCCCAGCCTGAGAATCAGAAAAGGTTCCTTCCTGGAGCTGATGAAGTAGATGAATCATCACACATAATTAGGGACCAGAGTGTCTCTCCAAATCAGCTGAAGCTAGGGATAGACAGAGATTTTGATATTTGCACATCCACCTGGCTGACTGTGGAAGGACACTTCAGCTGTTCAGGGAGCCCTCTAATAAAAGGAGACCCTGGTTCTTTTTACAAAGTAATTGAGTTTTGAGATAAATTATTGTTCCTTATCAATTCCCTAAATGTATGTATTGCATCAGTTTGAGACATATGAACATTTGTGGCACAGAAAGGCAGAACTCAGCACTTGTTCCCTCTCCCAGTTCAGTAACAGAGGTGGCTGCTCACCTGCTGCTCACTGTCCTGAAGCTGTTCATTGTTGTACTTTTTCTTTTTGAATAGGGTAGGGAGAATGAATCACTAATGAAAGAAATGTTTGTCTTATAATGGGATACCAAACATGCCACGACTTTTTGGCCTTTGTGGATGACAATCTTGCAAGTGCTCCTTGCAGATGGGGAGGGCTGTAATTGCTTCCAGTTGAGACCCAGAGCTCCCTGTAATCAGCATTTGCACAATGGAGAGGAGGATTGTGTAAATCTTGAAAGCACATACCTAACTCACTCTCTGTCTATGGATTCTGGACTTGTCTGAAGACAATTCTCTCTGCTATCACTTGAATGACTTCATTTCAATGGCATTAAAAATGATGCCCATTTTATTCACATTATACAGACTCACATACATAGAGGGCAGCAAAGAAGTTAAAAGGCACGCATGTACACAGTGCATAATACTACAGATTATTAAATTTCAGGTGTTTCTAAAGTCTTACTGAAGGATAAGAGAGAAGTTTCAATAATGAAATCCTTCTGGGATAAATGGAGAAAAGCAGAGAAAATCTATTAAGGCAAAACCAAGGAATCCTGAAGTGACATTCCTACTGTATTTAAGAGTTCATGCCAGTGAATCCACTTCCAGTTATTATAAAAGCAGTTATACTAAAAAGACTATAAAGGCCTTTATCTTCTGCATTGCCTTAATTTTTATTTATAAATTTCAAGTTAAGTAAAGAAAACTTATTAGCCTACCCCACCTGGTAAATTTTCTATTTTAAAGCAAACTGAGAATTATTACTTAAAGACATCAGGTACATGAAAAACAATCCCTTTGATGTGTGTTTTCAAGGCTAGCAGGAAGTTTTTCAGGGAAACAAGAGCTGGTTTTCTCAGAAGCCATAACACTGCCAGCAATGAGGATGGCCTTTGATTTCTTGTCCAAATGCTGCATCTTCTTGGGCCAGGCTCTGATGTGTGAGCTCATGTCTGGAGGCAGTGGAGCAAGCTGCCTGCAGGCCCCTTACTTTTTATTACCTCTGATGCAGGTTTTGACTGCTGTTCATACCACCAGTAGCCCCCAGGAGTTTGAAAACTTGAAAAAGCTTGAAGTTCCCAGTGCTTGGCTGACAGCATGTTCTCATTCCAAATCGGTGTTCAAGGCTGCCCCTGTCATTTGACAGCCCAGGTGTCATTTGACTCTCACCTCTGGTAACTGGCAATAATTCCAGCTTTGATCATTAGGTGTTTTTCATTAATCTCCACAAAATTAAACTGCAGTCTAGCTGGTAGTAACAGAAAGCAGATGATGGCTGCTTTAAACATTTGCATACAATGTGTATAAATAAAGTTGCAAATGAGCAGAATAATCAGTGCTGCCTCCTTTGCACGTACCAGCATTGCTCAAATAAATCCAGGGTTAGCATGTCCATAGTCACATTGTTGTTATAATGCAGTTTAGAAGGGTGATGAAATATTTCTACTCATAAGTTGTAAGTGTTCCATAATCCCAAAACAGGCACAGCTCACTGAAAAATCAAGGCCTGCACGATGCAATCACCTACAAGTGGTGTGTTCACAAACCACCCAACTGGTTTTCAGAGGCAGGAAGTCCACACAGAAACCAGCCCTAAAGCTTCTCCCTCTCCACTTGTTCACCCTTAGCGTTTAGTGCCCATCCAGTTACAGATCACTGAAATGTCACTGAAATCTGACAGCTTTTTCAGACATTTGTATGCACTGAGATACAGCCACAGACACCCTGAAACAGCTACATAACCCTGAAATCAATGCTGCAGCGCTGCCTTGTACCCTTGCTTGTTGAAAACAATGACAATCACTTCAGCTGACTTAAAAAGAGGCTGGGTTGGACTCACGTTGTGAAACACTCCAGTTAAACTTATTAAATCTAATTGGTGTGGTAATGTTGAGTGTTGTGTTGGTTGCAACATGCCACTCCCACATTCCTTAGGCTTAAAATGACTTTGTGCTTTGCAGCCCTGCCTCATAACTCTCATTTAGGGAAGCCCTTTAAAAAAAGTTTTCTCTCCTCACAGCTGTTTTCTTATTTTTTTTAAACCTGTGTTTCTTAGCTTCAAAGCCAAAAGGCTTAAAATCAAAATGATGATACTCCATTTTTCTGAAGTCAATTTGAATGTGATACTGATTTAGCTGGTCTGCAAAATAAATGGGTGATGTCCTGTAGTTTTTCATTACTTTATTTACAGAAAGATGCTATAAACCAGTTACTTTTCATCTTAGTCTACCCTGTATTAGCTGGCGTCTCTCAAAGGAGTTTTGCAAGACCTTCCAATAATAGCAGAGGGCAAAGGCAGTGCTTCATTAAAACCAACCTACTGGATTTAATTCCAGTAGTGGCCCACAAATTCTTGTAATTCTGATAGTATTCTCAAAGTACACTGAAACCCCAAACTGCCTGAAGAAACAACAGTACTCAACAGCAAAATAAAGAAGCCCGTCTGTTTACAGCCAGCCTTGTGTCTTGCTCTTATCAGCAAATATGAGAAAAGACAAATGAGAGTATGAGAAATATGACTGTGCAAATCATCCTTTTGTACAGGGAGTGGAAAAGCCAGTGAGAGGCACCGAGCAGGCTTTGGGAACCATCCATGTGCTGCTTCTCCTTCTGCCAGCATTTCCAGGGTTCTTCTGAGGAAGAAATCTCTAAATCACAGCTGCAAACTCCAACCTCCTCTCCAGACACGACACGAATGAGGCACAAACACAAGCCTGTGGTCACAAGTGGAGAGGATACCACAGAACAACACAAAATTTTATGAAAGCATTACAGGTATTGCCACACCACAAGTAGCTAAGAACCTATTTATAGTGGCACAAACATAACAGTGCCTTGATGGAAACTTCCTGTGCTTGACTGAAGTTAAAGGGAATGTGATGCGAAAAAAACCAGTGCCTGCAAAGCAACAATGAAACCCACAAACACCAGGCCCAATATCACATTAAAGGTCTGCTATGAAACTATCTGGGGTTTTTGTTATGTGTTTCCATTTAACAGCAACTAACAGCTTGTATAAATCAATATCATTCCTTTCATTTATTTCATTTTTTCCACTGCAGTTTACTAATTTACATCCTAAAAAAATAGATCGATGCACATATTCTCCATAGGCCTTAAAATACCTTGCTGTGGGAGATTTAAAATTTTCTGTTTATATCATATTCCTTAGGTCCCTATTTTGTACTTTTAAATTCAGTGCTGTCCTCAGAATATGTACTCAGCACAAGAGTGTTTTATCACAGAAAATGATGACCAGCTAATTCACCTGGAATTCTCTTTGACATAAACTAAGGCATAACTGCAGGAATAAATATATTTTCTTTATTAAGATACAAACGTCAGATCTTACCTGGTGTAAATCAGAAAAAGACTTGGGCTTCTGTGAAAGTTACAAATAAGTCATGCAACAGCTGTTAGTTTAGATGGTATTAAAATACAAAGTAAATGGAACTTAACATTTGGTACTCTTTCTTTAGCTAAGAAGTATTTTATTCTATGAGTCATCCCATTGGGATTGGCATCAATGAAAGTATTAGAAGCTGGATCATAATAAAGGGACAGCAGATATAAAGAATAATAATCCCTTCATATCTTTTTCAGCAGCCAAGCAGACTGAAATGAATAGTAAAATACTTGGTGGTATTTAAGATTTTTTAGTTCTAAACTGTTGTGTTGGAAAAGGTGACCTTTACATTACTGTTACTATCGATAATGTTCACACATTATTCCTACACCCAAAACTGAATTATACACACTGCAATGTGCATAGATAGGTAGGTCCCTGCCCAGAAAATTTATTCTCTAGATTAAGACTTGATAGAGGGTGCAATTAAAAATTAAGAGAAAAGAAAAAAATAAACAACCCTGCAAAATAACTTGCCTGAATTATCCCTATTAGGCCTATTTTTTTCATTGTAAGATATTATGTGCACTGTACCTCATCATGTAAGATGATTACAGAAGTTGCTAAAGAAGGGAGTTTTTAGGAGAGGATGCACAAAGCTGTGTTTTAGCTGCAGAACCTTCTTCTACATTTGGCCACTTCATCTCTCATAAAAACACATTCATTAATAAAACTTCAGGACAGAAGGAATTTTCCTTACTTGTTTTGGTGATGGAGAGCAAAATACTAATGTCCACCTTCTCCAGCATGATGGAATAAGCAGTCATTTCCCCATGTCCTCTGGCATATGAGAAAAGCAGAAGTCAGCCAAGAACAGAGATGGAGGCAGGAATGTCATCTATAAAATGAAGAGGATCATGGAGAAGGCAAACACAAAATGACTCGTTCATTTCCTTCCTCGCTAGTAACAGGGGCATGGAAGGAAGCTGGCATTGCACACCTGAAGAGAAAGGAAAGGAGGTGATTCTCCTCACAATTGTACAATTACAGTGTGCTTGGTACAGGGTGCTGGGTGTGCTAGAGGTGTTCATGAGTTCAGGGACAGCTTGGACAAGCTCATGGGTGAGAAATTCTCAGGAACTTATAAGGGATGGAGAGTCAGCATTTTGTTGCTCGCAGCTCCCTGCCCAGGTGCCAGATAATAGTGAAGTAGTTATAACCGCATTAAAGCGCGGAGATTTCTAGAAGCCAACACAGAAGTGCTGACGTCTGATGATGCTGCTGAGCTAGGAGCTTTCCTGGCATTAGTAAACTAGCATGGAAAACCCATTTCATGCCTGTCAGCTGGAATAAATCCTCTGACTAATTTGTTACAAATATGAGGATACCTTGCTCTCCCAGTAACCTTGTCTTAAACACTGGAGGAGAGCTCTGGTGTCTCACTAACTGCTGAAAGGCAGCAAGAACGTCACTGAATAATCACTTCATGTGTTCTGAGAAAGGCCTGGGTAAGTTCAACTTTGTTTGATGCTCAATAATGGCCAGAATGATTATTTGTGAGAGTTGTATAGCACATGTTTACCCCTAGGACATGAGACAGCAATGTCCTCACCTTTAGTAAAATCAAAAGCCCTTTAATATGTTGTTATTTAATTTTAACTTGGCAAAGCCACTGAATCTTGTAAGTGATCTGAAATCTGCACCACCAGATTGCAGTTGAGTCCATGTTGCAGCAGAGGGTTGAGGTGTGGTTTGGGACTACAATACCAGGTTTCAGAAAGGCTCCGTAATGAAATGAGTTATTCACATTTCTTGAGCTCCCCTGAGAACACAGGCACCAAAATACACTGAACAGGTAAAAACTGTGAATTCAAATTATTTGAGAATAATTTATTGACTCAACTAGATTCATTTAAAAGTCTGAGTGACCTGTTTCTGCATTAAACTTTCCTTCTGAAGTGCAAAGAATCTGCGAGTATAGAACGAAATGAGGTTTTGGTCCAATATTATATATAATAGAATTAAATCAGAAGCAGGTAAGATTAGATGCTAATTTTCTGTGGGGTCCTTAATTCTAATGAATCAGCCTTTGTTTGTCTATGAATTCTTAATGATATAAAAAACAAGCATTAAGTCCTTTCAAATGTGATGCTTTTTCAGAGATCTGAGTATAACATAGATCACAGTTCTGAGTTCTGTTAACTATCACTGAACCCAGTTTTGTCCATGATGACCTAGGATAACTTGGAAGGAGATTTTTTTGTGTGTCCGTCTTTTACATATTTCTCCATTTTTGTTTACTGAACTTCTGTGGGTGACTGGTTTACTGATCTATTATTTGCACCCCAACAACAGACTTTAATTACGTGAGCAGAGAATAACTCAATTTTAATGTGACTAATCCAACACTTCACTAGACTAACTTAGTCTTGAAGAGATGAATAGGAACTCCCTGAACTACATACTAACCTTGATTCTTAATTTTCTACGAGGGACACAGAGCACAGAATTGGAGCATATATGTGTTTCTACAATATACAGCTGAAGAAATTAACCTTTCAAGGCTATCTTTTTAAAAACAAAGAAGAAAACCTTGAAAATGCTTTTGTACCTAGCATTTGTAAGAATCACTTTAACCCAGTTCATATTTGTGTATGCTAGATGTGGAATAACTCATCAGTCAGTGGAGAGGATTATACCAAAAGGGAGTCTCCCCTTTCTGTACACCCTTGTCTTAGTAGGTGTCAGTAGTCACCCTTATACTTAAAGGATTTAACATCAAAATGTGGAGATGCAGGTTTCTCATTTGTATCTACACAGAATAATAGAATCATTTAGGTTGGAGAAGACCCACATACTCCTACAGGAACAAAGATGTCTAGGAAAGTCTGATCAGAAACGTGAGCATAATAGTATAACAACGATACAGTACTATGTGAAATGACATCATTATCAAAACACTAAATAATAAAATCACTGCAATTAATACAATTTAATCATGAAGATTCACGGTGATTGAATGTGGTGACAATTTGCCCCAGGAACTATTCTCCTCTCTTTAAAAGCATTTCTGTCACCTTTTCAAAGAAAAGTCAGGTAATTCATCCAGTAGCAAAATTAGAGACAAGAGATCTGCAAGATGAACAAATAACATTGACAGACTAAGCCATTCAATTTTTAAAATATTTTTTTTTACTTCTTTCTGCATTTTCTTAAGTGACAGTTTGAATCTTGCAAGCATACGCTAGCTCATCCCAAAACACCTGGTTGGTGTTTTTACCTTGCGACAGTAGACTTAGATATCAAACACAAATTTGAAAATTTTGCCTAAGACTGTAAATTATTTGAGGCAGAGATCAGTGCCAGGAAGGATAGCTGTGCTGTTAAAACTGTGGAGTGGAGTGCAAAGGATGGGGGCTCTGCCACTGCCCTGGGGTGTGATGTTAAGTCACAATCTCAACTCAGCATCGCGCCAAGACGAGCAGCCCCGCTGATCCTGAAAGGCCGTGAGTTGGTTCAGTGTTTGCAGTGTTGACAATCACACTTCCCAGGAATGTTTAGCTTGAAAAATAATAACCAATGGAGGACAATAACAACCTGTTTGAAACTTTGCATTAAGTAGGTGGAGTCACGCAGCAACTGGTCTGACCTGGTTGGTGTTATCTCGGATGAAGGCTGACAGAAGGAGATCTCTTTTGGCATTACCCAACACAGCCACAGATGCAGCTGGGAATCCAAGCATTGTGGAGCAGCAGGGGGTGAGCATCCCTCTGCCACGTGCCCTTGGAGGGCAGGCACAGAGCTGTCCTGCTTCTCTCCAGGCTCCTCAAAGGACTTCTGCAAGGTTTGCCACAAGCGGCTGAGAGGTTGACCCTGAGAACTTGCTCTGAGCCTTGCCAAGGTAAAATGGGATGCACCGGAGCCAAGAACATCTAAGGACCTGAAATAAGGACCATGATGATGAGGTGTAGGGTATTTGGTGAGTGGCTGGAGGAGAGGAGATGGAAACAAGACGTGCTCGAACCTGCACTTGGTTTCACAGGGATGAACTCTTTGCTCCTGACAGTGCATGATGGACTTCAGGGGACTGGGAAGACTGGCCAGGAAGGGGATGCAGGGCTCTGCCTGTGCAGCACTGGTTGGATGATCTGGGCACAACATTAGATTTTTTAAGGATTATCTTTTTTCCTTTGAAGATAAGTTGCTCGTGGTAGTAGTGAGACTATACTTCAAAGACTTTCCCTGCTTCACCTTGGAGTAAATGATGGGTTCCATTTACTCTGCTGCTTACCTATCAGCTGGTGATTAAGTGATCAGGCAGATGAGGGCTGATAAGCATACCTTGGTGATAGCAATGATCAAAATGGGTTTTCAAGATTATCTGTATGGTTTATAAGCACAAATTAAGTTTGTTCTTGGGTTTTTTTAAAGATACAATCATTGAATGGCAGTTCTGTGAGTAACAGATTAACAAACAGATAAATTAAGAATTTAATTTGCATGCCCATAAATTGCAGCTCTAGAGAGAAAAAAAAGTTTCTGTTTGTCAAGGACAGGAAGACAATCTGTAAGGATTCCTAAAGGATACCCTGATTATGCAAAATCTCCATGGCAAACGGAAATAATCCCAAAACTATTTTCTTGAAGCCTTACTATTTTTGAGGAACTGTTGCTTTTTTTGGATCTAATTCAGTAAATGACTGAAGTACTGAGTTTCAGGGGTTTTTAATGGGTTAAGGGAACCCTTAGGTGAATTCCAGATTCTAATTTCAATTCTATTTGAATTGTGTTCTTACCCACTTTAGATGTTTGCAGTATGGATCACTACTCTTTTTCTTCTCAATGCAGCCAGAGGTGAGACATATAATGAATAAAGTCTATAAACAGTAAAAACTATGTGCAGTTTACAGCAGAATATCTATATATTCTAGAAAAACTATGTTCATTGGAATGGATGTAACATATATCTTCATTAGGACCACTGAGTTATGTCACATCTTTCCCACATTTAACCCATTACTTTTTAATTCTGTAAAGGTTTTTGCAGCTAGCAAACAGAACAGGAATTAGAAAGGTATTTTTATATACAAATTGATACTGAAATTCTTTCAAAACATTTTTCTCCTACCCACCCTCGACTCACTCATGGTAGCTATAACCCTGGTAAATGAGAGCCTGAGCACCTACTCTTCACAGTACTATGCAGAGAAGAAGAAAATAGTCTTGGTCCAAAATAACTCTCTAATGACAGGAAAGAATCGTCTTTTTAATAGCAACAAAAATTATTTGGGATTTCACAATTGTTGTGCTACAGAAGTGTGGAAGGATGACAATTAATGGCAACACCCGCATGTCATATTTGCACCATTACTGTAATAAAGGCACAATAGAAATTGGGAAACCAGTCCTTCAGGCACAGACCACACTTCCTGAGGCTGTGCTTTGCTCTAAGCTTCCACTCAAATTCCATTTTATTGCTTCCACTAAAATCTTGTGGTGATTAAAAAAAAAAAAGTTTAATGTACGTTGTGGAGCAACCAAAGGTATCTATTTTAATGTTTTGCTTTCTTTCTGCTCCTTCATTAACTGTTGCATAAGAAATAACAATTTAGATAATCCCTGGAGCATTAGGACTGATTTGAAGGGCTCTTCTGTGTTGGCAGAAAAAGCTGGTTTCTTCTCTGGATCAAGATTTTATTGTCTTTTTCCAAGGGCTCTGTTAACAATATGTTTAACCAAACACATCCTTCATTCTCCCGAGTTCCTCAAGCTGAGCTCCAGGCTCTGTTTGCAGCAGGAATCACTCCTGAAATTCAAGTCCTTGCTACAAGCACCAGAGCACAACTGAGTCCCTTAAAGAAAAATGCTCACAAATGCCATCCTAATCTGAATCAGGCATGTTTTGCTTTTGTGTTGTAAACACTTTCCTGCCAGCTTCGTGTACAGAACCTGTGACATTCCCAGAACTCTGATATCTTTCTTTGTGTACCCCAGGAAGGGAAGTTTGCTACAAAAGGCTTGGATGCTTTTCAGATAGCCCCCCTTGGGCTGGGATCCCAGGGAGACAACTGGCAGGCTTGCCCAGCTCTCCAGATGATGTGAACACAAATTTCCTTCTTTACACCAGAGATAACACGATGAAATACCAAGTAAGAAACTGCTTTGTTTTTAAATACTGACAGTATACAATACGTTCAACAAATTGTAGGCACAGTTTCTTTGCTCATGTATTTTTGCTCATAAGACTCCTGGGAGAACCTCCAATTCTATATTAGACACATGATAATTTTCTTCCATCTTTTTTCCATTTTCCTCATTTCAGCTCTCTGAGGAGCCAGGTATATTTACAACATATTTATCACAGCCCTCTAACACAAGTTATTACATGTAAAAGGCTCCAGAGTTGAGGGTTTTTATATAAATAGCAGGCACAAACAGTGGAGGTATTTATTAAGTCACTTCAGAACAAGTCCAACTCCTTCAGCTGAGAGGGCCTATGAGGTTTTAACAAATCAATCTCTCACTGAAGGTGAGATGTGTGCTAATTAGTGGTTGACATCCTCCTTTTAAGTCAACAAAACCATAGAAAAAATACATAAGAGCTAGAACTCAGGGTTTCTTTAAAGAAAATAATGTCTTCTTTCTCAATACACAACAAAATACCTACAGCCTCTGACTTCGTAAGCCTGGTGGGCTTTCCTATAAAATATAAATGAAGCAATGAAGTTCTTATCTTCAAATGAAAGAAGAAAGAAAAATAGGCATAGTTTCAAAGTCAACCACATAATACCTTTCAGAAGATGCTATCTTTGCATTTCTGTGGCCAAGTTTGATAAACTCTTGTACTTACATGGTGTGTTGTACCAGTATATCACAAAGCCTTGTGCAAAAGATGCCAGTATCATTAGTTCAATTAACCAGAGGAAATGAATCATTTGTTGAAGTGATTCATTGATTTCCTCTCGAAAAGAAGTTTAGGAATGAGAAATAAGACCCATCTCTTCTGGGTCCAGAACTATGCCTTAGCCATTGGGGTACTCTGGCCTTTATCAGAATGTACAGCGGGATGGAGCAGTCACATCCTTGTTGTGTTTGTTGGTTGTTTGGTTTTTTTGGCACAGAAAATTTCAGCTACAAATCCTTCAACCATAAAAGCTTCGAATTTCCGAACGCACAGGAAAACTCGCTTCATTATCCACGGCCACCTTGCTGGAGCAGATCTGCCCTGGATAACAAGCATATGCAGGGTAGGTACAACTATTGTCTGACAGTCATTTTACTTGTATTTGGAAGTCTAAACATCCACCCCTGGCTTAAAATGTCCATGTAAAATTTACACCTCTGTTCCCTTGTTAATTCAGGGGATATATAAGGAACACAAGAGTCAGAATGAATCCCAGTTGCACATAACTACCCTCTTGTTCCTGGTTATGAGTATAGTGCACTTCAGCCTTCTGCTGAATGCCCTTTTGCTGCATCCACCTCCACAGGGAAAGCTCTAATACATTGATTTTTCGATTCCTTGACAATAATAAAGGGGAAAAAAAGAGTAAATTTTCTCACCTCAGCATAAGGTCACAATAAACGTGTCAGTTTGAGTGAGACATTTGATCTAATCGAACCAAAAGGCTTTGTTCAGCAGATTGGTTTCATTTTACTCTGGCACATTTCAAAAATGAAATTGTTTCAGAATAAAAAATCAGAAAGTTCTATTGGCAGAAGTGTATAAGTAGAATATTTTGGTTATCATGTATGAACTTCAGGCCTAAACAATTCAAGCACAAATTTGAGAATCCTTTTAGATGATCCAAGCATAAAAAATTTGAAGACTAAAGCTTGGACCTCTTTTGGTAACAGGGGTACCAAATTAAGAGAAGTTGGTACCCAAGAGCCAACTGAGGCATCTGGAATGGAAGAAAGAACAGAAGGAAGCTTGTGAGTGTCCTCTAATCACTGGTTCCACTCTGCCTCCTTGTGTTGATCTTCAGCATCAGTAGGAATTACTAAAGATGTGTCTTCACCAGTCACACAAACAAAACAAAGTGTAGTCTACAGATGCTCTGCTACAACTGTAATTAATGCCTGTTTGCCTCTTCCCTTGCTGAAACTTGAAAACAGTTGTTTTCCTGTTCCCCACCAGTTCATGTTCCACACTGAAGACGTGAACTGCATTTTGACGGACTGGAGGGACGGCTCCAGCGGTCTGTACACGGACGCCGTCAACAACGTCCGCGTCGTGGGGGCCGAGCTGGAGTACCTGGTGAACTTCCTCGAGGTAAAAACACCCCTGGAATGTGAAAGCCGGTGCACAGTCCACATGGTAAAGGCTGTGCTCAGAGTGACACCTTTAGGTTTGATCCAACAGAGCCAGGAAGAACAAGAAGTACCCAGTAAAGCAGCTCAAAATGTTATAAAAAGCTCTAATCCCACACAAATGAAAATACCTGCTTTAGTGGCATAACTGATTTTGAAAAACTACTCTAACATGACTTCCAACAGTTCAAAAGCTTGAAAATCTGAAATGAAAAATTAAATGCCCTAGATTTTGTATATCAGGATAAAATGGTAAATAGCCATGAACACCCTGAAAATGAAGAGGGGTGGGATGAGTGGGGAGTTGCTTCTCTTTAGGCAGAGATTCCATCCCCCAAAACTGTAACTTTCCACCAGGACACTCACCTCCATCACCCAGCAGTCTGGCCACCTCCTGGCATTGCATGGGGACATGCTGTAGTGTCACTGGCTTGCATCCCAGTTTTTTTCTCCTTTCCATAAATCTTCACAGAAGGACTATGGCTACTCCCCTGCCAACATCCATTTCATCGGCCACAGTCTCGGAGCACACGTTGCAGGGGAGGCAGGGAGGAGGAAACCTGGCATTGGAAGAATAACAGGTACTGCAGCTATTTCAGCTGATAAAACTTTGTATTTTCATGCAGCTTAAGAGAACTGAAGAATCATTGCTGCCTTATAAACACACACTACAGACTGCAATGTGCTGGTTTGTCAGAAATAGCAGTGTCCAGCCAGCATGGTGGCTCACAAGTCGTGACACATCACTTTCTTTTAAAAACTCACTGTTTTCTGTTTGCCTTCATCCCCAGTCAGTTCTTTTCCCTGCACAGACCTTGCTCTAAGCCATGCACACAGTGAGCAGTCACATGAGCAATTCAGGGAAACCAGGATCAGAGTTGTGTTTCTTTATCTCCAAAGACGTTTCGTTGGCACTGAAGTGAAGGGATACCATTTTCAACCAAGATATTCTGGAAATAAAAATAGACTTCTGGCCAAATAAAAATTCACAAATAAATCCACATGCTCAAAGTAACATAGGAAGATTTCATATTTTTCACTGACATGATCAAAAAAAACTCCAACAAAACCTCTTCTTATAACATTGTCCCCAAAAGTAAGTCAAGCCATGATCATTTTACTGTGCTGCAACACCTTCAGCTTGCTTTCTATTAATACCCTGCCTGTTTTTCTAGCTGTGGACCATGAAATTAATCTTTATATGTGGAGTAAAGGCAGAAATGTGATGACGTACAGCAGACATGACCTTTATGTGGTGATACACATACAGTAGTATTTACTCAATCAAATGTATCTCCATTCATTTAGGTTTAGATCCAGCTGGGCCCCTGTTCCAGTACACTCCCACAATGGTCAGGCTGGATCCTTCAGATGCAACATTTGTTGATATAATTCATACTCATGCTGGTCATCTTTTCTTTGACTTTGGTAAGTTTTCATGCAAAGGCTGCCATTGGCACATAGGTTGGCCACAGAATACCTGAGATTGTGCATTTCAGCTCCAGGGATTCTTCAGAC
The DNA here is from genome assembly GCA_013397795.1 of Orthonyx spaldingii. Taxonomy (NCBI): domain Eukaryota; kingdom Metazoa; phylum Chordata; class Aves; order Passeriformes; family Orthonychidae; genus Orthonyx; species Orthonyx spaldingii. The sequence continues at coordinate 671,035 of VZTJ01006632.1, forward strand.
TTGTGGCCACCTGGATTTTTACCCAAATGGAGGGAAGAAGATGCCAGGATGCAACCAGCTTCGTGTGCCTCCTGCAACTCAGGATATCAATGACCTGATGAGAGGTAAATGTATTTTAAAGAAGTAATACCTCATTATAAGTTACAGTTAGAAACAAAGGCTAGGGTAAAGGAAGATCTTTTGAATGTATATGTGACTTATATAACTCAGATTTGGAGCAGAGAGACAATGCTCAAAAACAGAACATTTAAAGCTGCCTCTGAAATACTCTCCAATTTTCTTTTGTACTAACCAAGGCAAATTCCAGATGAAAACATCAGTTAAAGCATGGGAAATTGTGCATCACAAGCTTTATATGAGCCTGCCACTGTCCTGACAGGCTGACCTCAGTGGGAATTCCTCACATGAAGGACTGGTAAAATTTCATTCACGGATAATCCAAAAATGAGTATTTTAAAATCTGAGATCTCCTTCCCCCTAGGAAGACATCGCTCCCAATATTACTGGGATTCATCCATGCCATTAAGCTTTAGTCTCTTCAAAGGGAACAGCCCAAGGTTAGAAATATAAAAGATGATCAAATGACTGCTCCATTAGTAGTTCTTCAAAGAAAGCTGGGCAGTTAATCAGAATTACCCTGGGATCCAGTACAATAGATCCACAAAATCCTGTCTTCTGATCCTAACCTACAGAAATGAGAACATCTCTTATTCACAGCTAAATGTTTTGAAATCCCTACCACTAGTTAAATAATTTGCTTTCAAAAATGCTCCCCCTTTGAACTGGTCAAGAACTTAGTAACAAAGAGAACTGAAAGCTGACTGTTCTCAAAGTCACTTGGAACAAAAACACTTTCCAATTGGAATGCATAAAAATGTCTTCATTTTCATAAAAAAAAAAATATTTTCCAGAGACATTTCACAAGGCCCTTTGCAATGTTTTGTCATGAAGGAGAAACTCAGCTCTATTGAACACGAGCAGATGGAGTTGGTTGTTCATGCAGCTTCTAAAAATAGAGACAGCCTTAACTCCCTCCTCTAGGTTAAACCTTACTTTGTTTGGTAACCTCTCTTTTGATTGCTAATATTTACATTTATGTAGTGCTTTTATGTATGAAGTGCTTTAGAAATAATATTTAGTGATTTTTTTTTCCTACAGTTTTCGAGGCTATGGGTGTTAAGTGAGTTTGCCACTAACAAATTGAGCCAGCTGTAAGAGCTGAGGGTTTAAAAGCACAAACCTTTCTGAATTAAAGAAGGAGCTATAGAGAAAACATACTCAGGAAGCCTTGATGATACAGATTGTTTTCAAGAAAAACAGACAAGTACTTTTCAGAGAGGCTTTAGTGTGGGGTTTCTTTTCTTTCCTTATGTAAAAAACGATGTGGCAACTGGTCAACACCAACTGGTCTCTCTTTAAGATGCATAAACATTGCCAGTAGGGGAAGTTTTGATTTCCCTATAACCTGTGCTAGCTTGCAATTACTTCAGTGCCTCTTGGACTTTCCCCTGTGGTTTGGTGAGCTCCCACCACACGCTGAAGTGGAACAGAGCCCATTTTTATACAAACAACCTAACTTTAGTCTGTTGTGTTTTGATATAGGAGAGACCTCGGAATCAAGGAAGGCAACATTTGCTATAAGGGATGTGTAAATATAACCCAAACAGCACTTTCTTCTTTCCTTACTGGTTACTTATAAATTTCAGTCTGATGGGAAAAAGTGCTTGTTTCAAATAGTTCTGACAAAATCAAGGACACACTGCCAAACATCCTGCTTGTCAGAGAATTTCATAGAGTTGCTACCAAATCTCTGCAGATTCTCTAGAGCTTAAAAACACCAAAAGCCACTGAATTTAAAATAATTACTAAAATTACCTTTAATTCTAGAAATGAGTGGAAACCATGACTTTACAGAGTACCACGTTGTGATAACTGTAAGAAAAGGAAAACTACTTCATCGTAACTACTGCATGCTTTACAAAATCTGTAGCTATGAAATATTCCAGTCTTTGAAATGTCAAGGGGAATACTCCTAAATGCTTCTCATTTCACCTTGGAGCATCTCCACCTCTGTTAAAAATTACCTCTTTCCAATAGAAAAAATTATATGTAGGCATAAGTACACTTTCTTACTACAAAACCAAATCATTCACACTTTAAATGTCTTTTAATTATTGTTATTTTTCTTTAACCTGAGACATCACTATATGTGCAAGTGCTTTTGAGGAAAAGAGACTTACAAATGTTACTTTGCCATGGACTTTATGTTAATGTATAGCTTTAATCACTTTTGACCTGTTGGTTGTTTTTTTTTTATTTTTCCCCCCAGCATATAGATCTTTTGGATGTGGACATAAAAGAAGTCTCAGGTATTATGCTGAGAGCATCATCACTCCAAATGGATTTGTTGGGTATCAGTGTGACACATACCGAGAGTTTGTATTGGTAAGTACCAGGTCTGTGTTGATCTGAGGGCCTAAAGCCCTGCTCTTCTTCTCTTAATAATTTCTGGGACAACTGCTACACTTGGGATCATGGCAAATGGGCACAGGGGACATTCAGAACCACTGCCTTCATCCAGACCATACCCAAACCCAGGCAATTTCACGACAGACAAGTGATGATGACCATTTAGCCTTTTCTTCATCAAATGCACAAATAGCCAAAGGTCCACAAGTACCAGTTTGAACAGAACTTCCCATATATGAAAACTGAGCTATCTAAATATAACAATGTTATTTTTTCCAAATGCAATTAATCTGCTTTCATGCTTGTCTTTTTTACCTTTTTTTGTTGGATGTCAAGGTCTTGACCTGATTGTCTGATGCCAGTAGATTAATTTCATTAAGGCTCTGCATTGGAATAAAGGATGAAGACCAGACAGAACAAATCCCAAATCAAGACCTCATCCTTCAGTATTCCTAAACATAAATATTTTTACCATATCAATGACATATCCAGCCAGACCTCATTGGAAACGTGTTTATCCATCCTATAAATAGCAGAAAACCTTCCAGTAGACCCTATGAAAGGTGAATACATTGCCAGGTTGCAAGGCAGAACATTTGTTGTGGTATTTACTTATGGTCTCTGCAAGACCACAAGGAATTAGGCCGTATTTCCAACCTGTTTATCTCTGAATTTCAACCAGATGAAATAAGACGACTATCTCAACTCCTTTTTCAACCACAATGATAAATATGAAGATATTATCTGAATTGAGAAGCAAGTACCTTTCAAAAAAAACAAAAAACAAAAACAAAACAAAACAAAAAACCAAAAACAAAACAAAACAAAACAAAACAACAAAAAAACCAACCAAACAAAAAAAAAAAACCAAAAAAACCCCCCACAACCCAAAAAAACCCCCCAAAAACAAAAAGAAAAAAATCAAAAATACCCTAATTTCCTAAAATTTAAGAAGTGAGATGAAAATAGATAATGTCTTATAACACACATTTTTATTTTCCCCGCAGGGAGAATGCTTTCCATGTCCGAAGGAAGGGTGCCCACTGATGGGTCATTATGCTGATCAGTTTTCACATAAAACTGAAAAAGAACAGCAAAAGGTTTATTTAAACACAGGGCCCTCCCCTCCATATGCTCGTAAGTGCTCATTTTGTGCTGTATTCTAAAGTGGCAATTAATTATGTGTGAAAAAGGACCTTACATTTCTGCAGAGCTGCTGCAGTTAGCGAGTTGCACTCAATAAAACATTTAGAATTTTAGGTGTTAGGAACATGCAGTACCAGCATTATTTGGGAAAGCTGAGATAATTGTGGAAACAGATCAAATGATGCTCACCTTTGGACCTTTGATGGCTTCAAAAATTCTATAAAGCTGAAGGTGGGAGGAAAGTTATGCTGGAAGTGCATCATTTCAAATTTCAAAATGTTGCATTGTTTTTATTGACAAAAGTTTATGAAATTGGAGCATTTCAGGATATTTTTGCCAAGCTCATCAAGTCAAAATGGCAGGGAGCACTAAGAAATGCAGTTTTAGTTGTGATTAATGTAGAAACAAGCAGAGGACTGGGAAACAGGAAAATTAATAAATAAACTGTAATTCATCATAGGTGTTCGCTTATAAGCACATTTGTGCAATCCTTTTCTCTCTCTTAGAGACACTGAAACATATAAGACATTTCCCCCTTAGGAAGGAAATCTCCTTACAACCATAACCCATTTGATTTTGCTTTCAAAGGCTGGCGGAAAGAGATACATGTCAAAGTCTGTGCAACTGAGACCATGCAGGGGAATATAGATGTAGCCTTGACTGGAACTAATGGGATCAGGAGGAAATATACCATTGACAAGTAAGTTTAATGTGGCTGTTGGAAAAGTGGCTCTTGTTATCATATGGAATGTATACACAGGTGTTTTTACATGCCTCACCTTGTTCCCTGCGGTCTGTGATTTACACTGGTAATAATAAGTGATTGAAGTTCCCAGTGCTGCACATTGTGGTAAAAATCTGCTTGCTGGTCCCTCTTGCTCTGTATTTTCTTTTCTATTCTGAGGTTGATTGTGGCAACACAGAATCATTCCCGTGTGAAAATCTCTTCATTTTCTGTAAACAAGTATGTAAATAAAGATAAAAGTGTTCATGGCGCTCATGGATCCAGGTGGCCAATCAGCTGCAAGAGGCGTACAGCTGTGGTCAATCATGTGAGAGTTCATTTTGTATATAAAAGCTAAATTTAATAAATAGTTCAGTTCTTTTTTAGCATTTCTCTCAACTATTTCTTGTTCTGACATCGGCTTAACAACGGCAGTTGATGTTAGATAATGAAGTGGGCAAGACCTCCGTGGTTACTGCTGCACTCAAACGGGATTTGGTGATCTCTGAGAAGACAGAGGGCTCAGCGATGTACAGTCATTTAATTATCCCCTCCTCTGGGGAATATGTGAATAAGAAAGTTGTAGCTTGCCCATGAACTGTGCTGGAATATGGGATTCTTGTCCACTCAGACTGGCTTTTTCCAGTAAATGTGAAATTAAATCTCAATAAACAGACACTGGTCAGCATCCCAGCTTCAATATTGCAAACCCAAGCTCCTTTGTGTTTGAACACAGCCCTGTTACTGGTCTTTGGTTATAAATACACCACTGCAGCGATAAACCTACAGATAATTTCAATGTTAATGTCACACTGCACTGAGTGTTCTGTTAGAGTGAACTGTGATAGCACAGAAGACACAAATGTAAACCATAATTTTCAATTCCCTTCATGGTTGAGAGCAACCGGAAACACTGAGAGAACTTTTTGACTTGGATTTATTTGAAGATAGAGCTTATTTTTCAAAAGTAATGTATAGAAAAAAACATGGCAATACTGACAACGGCTGTGCTAACTGATAAAATGTTTTCATCCTGAAAGGCACAGGAATTTAGGCAACTCTAGAAAAAAAGTTTATAAAATTATAACAATAGTATTCAAAGCTCTAACTTTCATGGCACCCCACAGCTCATCTCCTTTACTGCCTATACTCAAGCTTTTCTTTTCCCCCTCATTTGTGTAGAACACCGAGCATTGCTTTTGTGCTTTTTTTTGGCAGGGGAACTTTCCAACCAGGCAACACATACTTGAACTACATTGATACAGAAATTCCTGGGAACATTTCAAAAGTTGAATTTCTCTGGAAAAAGCATCTAGGTCACGTAGACAGAGGCTGTATGGGAGCTGAAGAAGTCACAGTAATATCTGGGGAAAATGGAAATATGTAAGTACATAATCTAATGATGTCCCAGAAAGGTAGAAATTTTTCTCCTAAATTGCAGTTTCATGTGCCCAGCTCTCCATCAGCACAGAGCACAGCACACAGAAACAGCTCTGCAGAGTTCAACGTTGCACCTGCCTGGGCAGGGTACTTCACGCTGACCCCAACCCAAGCCCGTGGGTCTGGCACCCACTGGCATCTGCAGGACATTGGATACACTTTTGGAGCATGCTCTTATTTAGTTTTAAGCAAAATTAATCCACCTGATGCATCCACCCCACTGTGTCATGTAAACCAAAGTGTGGTAAGTGGGGAAAACGGAGTGAGCAATTCCCTTCAAAAGCACACTCCTGTCCCAGATGAAAATGCTAATGGAGCCTGATCATAAAGGCAAACACATCCTAAAAGTTAATAATTAGTCATTAACTAGTAAGTCAGGGGGGAAAAAAAATTTATATCACACATTCTATGTTCTCAGTCTTCTGGAACTCATGCTTTGACCTAACATGAAATAAAACCAAAATTTGTATTGATTATGTTGGACAGCTGCTATGAAAATGTCTCATTTTACTGACAAATATTTCCTGGAGCTCTTCCCCCCTTGGCAGGTCCGTGTTCTGTGGCTGTGGAGCTGTGCAGCCCAGCATGTGGCAAGCCCTGGCTCTCTGCTGAGGCTGGGCCAGGAGTGCCTGAACGCTGCAGCAACCCTCACCAGCTGCAAGAGGACACTGCAGTCAGCAGCAAAGGATTCACCAGGCTCCTGCAGCAGACGTTGAGAAATTTGCCCAGCCCTCTACAACAGCTCTGTTTCCAAGTTAGTGCTGTCAGCTTTTCTCCATGCAGGGCAGTTACACTCCTGTGAACTGTGGTTGTGATGACAGGTAACACATATGTTACCAGTAACTAGCTGGGACTCTTTTCTGTACCTGAAACAGGCATCTTCTTTACCAAAACTGTATTGTACTACTGAGGAACTTGAATTGTCTGGTGGACTTCAATATGAAACTATATTCTCTTTACCTGTGAAGCTGAATTTTCCACCTCTACTTTGCTTTTGTGACAGTGTGAAGTCAGACTTGAGCTACATCATTTGGATTAGCATTGCCACTCCAAATTTGTCAGAATTTTGATTGTACTGATTAGCAAAACCAGACCATTAAAGAGTTATCAGCATCAGCCAAAATAAGCTAAGGTTTCTTTGTTTCAACACAAGTTATCCACTAAAATTCTTTAATTTTTTAATTACCAGCTGTTGTCTAAGGTATGCAACTAATTTTTACATCTGATGTGAGGTTTATCATTTGGGTGCAGAAATTATCAGCCACATTGGGCAACTCTGCTCTGTCCCATCCTGACAACTCGCTATTCCAGAATGCTTCCAGTGAGGTTCACCAAAAGCTGTTGATGTGTTACACAAGGCTGAACGTGGCTGAAGAACAAACTTGTGTTTCAAATTCTGCAGCAATACTTTTGGGATGTCAGAACCCTGTCACCTCCTGTGAAGTTTGCCCAAGGAGATTGCTCAGGGTATTTGATCAATCACGTGTCTTCCTTCTCAGAGTGACTCTTCAGTACCCTTTATTTATCATCTCCACGCAAGTAGGGCGAGGCCAGGAACCATTTTGAGCAGGAAATTCATCCTTCTTTACCCCTTAAGGAAACTTCTTGGCAAGATGCACTTCTTGAGCAAGAAGGGGCTCCCCTCTTCTGTGCTCCCCTGGAGATGTAAAAAAAAAAACCCCAGGTACTTTTACACAGTTTGGAAATATCTGTAACTGGTAATTACAACATCTTGAACACCCTCCATAAACCAGGCATGGCTCTCTGCCCCAGAGTTGCACAAATTAAGGAGACTCTATTATTTTGCCTTTCTTACAGTCAGGAACTGAAGCAAAATAAATGTAAATATTTTCCTCAGGACCACAAAAACATGTGCAGCAGGACCAGGAACTGGGTTTAATGGCATGAGCAGGAGTGTGATCAGTGCCATGTAGGGCATCACTCCTCACAGGAAGGAAACATTGGACTCAAGATTTCTCTAAAGCCCATCCTCTCCTGCCTCTGTCACTTGACTGTGTCACTTTTGCAAGTCTAAAAACTAATTTGATATTTTTACGAATGATAAATCATATTCTTTCAAAAAATACAAGTTTCATTTTGTTTAATTTTAAGCTATAGATTTCAACAGCCTTCTGACAAAACATGACAGTTCATTAGGCTGTGACTTGTGCTCCAAGTGTGGTACATCTGATTAGATCACTTAAAATAAGCATTTTCTCACCCAACCATTTCAGCTAAAGCTAAAACATTGCATTAATTTCTTCCCCATGTGTTGTTCTGTTTTCTTTTTTTTTATATGTTGTTTTTTGAGTTCATTTTTATTCTTTGGTGTAGTAGACATCAACACTGCTCTTCTTTACTAATACATTTTTAGACAGAACAAGAGAGATTTATAAGATAAAGGTGAAAAAACCCATATTGACAGCAGCTATGTGTTGCTGGTGGCAAATAATCTTCCTCCTTTCTTCCTTCTGTATTTAAAATTTAAAATTGCTCCTAGTATGAAATCTTTGGATACTATCACTTTGTATTACTGGTGCTAGTCCAAATAATGCAAGGATTTGATATTGCATGAGACAATCTGCCTTTGACAAAGCCCTGGACAGGCAATTCTTTCATATCTTTAAAACAAGGTAGGCCATCTTTTCAGAACAATTTAAATTGAATCTTTAAAAAGTCAAGTGAGACACACCATTCAATATGTTTGGCTGTCATGTGGAAAGATAGAGCTTTTTAAAATAAAATGTGCCTCATTTCTCCAGGGATTTTAAGGATGCAGTATGATTTACAGTCAGTCTTTTACGTTATTTAAGTATTTTGCCAAATTATAAGTGCTTCAGAATTACAATGCAAATTTAATTTTATACTCCTTAAGCATGTGTTCACTACAAAAATTATGCCAAAGGTAAACTGATAAGAAAGCCATTATGAAGCTTTCAGCCTCAGTCACTTTGCTCTCTCATGACCCTCTTTCAACAATGGGGTAAGATAAAACAACTACACAAACAAACCTCTTAAGCCTTTTCTAGAAAAAGGGACAGCAATAATTAGCAACCCAAAATATGATCTGGTCCACTTACATCATCTGTATGTACTTTATATGGGACAGAAAAATAATTTTAGGACAAAACAGATGTTGGTCATAAAGGCATATGTGCAGGTGTGCTAATGAGAAAACAAGGGACATTTTTGTCAGAATTCTCTGATAACAAAAATAAAACACTCCACTGCAGAGCACAGCAGTTTCTCTTCTTTCCAAAATCATAGCCTATCAAAATGCCTCTCATAAATGTTTGTGAGCCCAGAGCTAAAATAACAAGAATAATTAAAATTAACTAAATAGAACTAATAGGCAGAGACCTCACTGTTCAGTTTCTGCAGTTATCTCTTTTCCTACTCTTGATCCTATCTTAATCTGTGGCTTTTCTGATTTTTTTCATGCTACTGTAATACACTACAACATATTGATAAAATCCTTGTAAAATAACCAGAAAATTGCAGGAACAAGCCTACCAAGATCTTCTGGTCTTTCATCTTTGGTTTTTTTGGATTTTTTTTCCTACAGCAGGCTCCAATTCTCAAATATGTGTCTGTTATAAAGAAGCTTAAAAAACCTGTGGCAGGTAGTTTTGCTGAGACTTTAATGCAGTCAGTGTAGCCCCTGGGTCCAACAGTTGTTTGACAGGCTGCTGGGACAGAAGCAAAGCCAAAAATCTTTGTGCATCCCCAAAATTTATTTGAGTTATTCTTCCATAACCAAAGCTGACTGGAGTTGGAGTTGCCACTAAACTGACCTAGCACTGACCTATCAGTAAATCTATCTGGATGGAGTCTCTACAAAACTTGAGGCTCTTCTATTCTCCTTTGTCATAACACAGTATCAAGGACTTGGTGATTTCAAGTAGTCTCCAAGCTGCTTTAAGTTGCTCTGTTTCCAGTAATTAAGGAGCAGAAGTTGATAGTGTGCCCAAATCTCTTTTTGTGGCATATTTCCAGGACAAAACAGAGCCAGTAATCAGCTCTTTATCTTCAGCTATCAAGGATATAAAAACTTCCAGAAAGAACATGCCTCATCCCCAGCCCTTGCGCAAACAGAGCACGCCCACGTCGCTGGGCTGAGGAACACAAACCTCTCCTCCCAGCTGCCACAAGGGTCTTGCAACACCAGAAGCATAAGCAATATGTGAAAATATGGGCTGGCAGTGGTGTCATCGCAGAGTTTTTTCCTTTTTTTTTGTGGCACCAGGAAAGCTTGGGGCCAAATGCAGACATCCAGAGCTCCAGAGGATTAGCTTTGTTCTGAGCCACTGGGCTGCAGGTGAGATTGTCAGAGATGTGCTTTTGTCAAAATACATAATCAAGATTTGCATCCATCTTTAAATTTCCAAGGCAAACCTATAGTTATTCCCTTTTATCTCACCTGATCTTTCAAATAAGTTCACTACTGTAGCATTAATAGGAGATAAAGCATTCAGAATAATGAATGCCCTCTTCCCTTTAATTCTGCCCATTACTTGTAAAGAAAATCTGGCTGTACCTAAGGACTCCTCTCTGCCTTAGGTTACTTTCATCATCTGCTCTAAAATTCACTCTTCTAATGCTATTTCCTTCAAATGCTATTATACTCCATAAATCTCCAGCTCACAAGACCAATAGTTAATATTTTCTTTGTGCTTGCTTTGAGCGATTTAATTACCAGACAGCATGTATTATGGAAAATCATAGATATTTATAACTTCCAAAACATTCCTTTTGTTGTTGTTGTGTGATACTGGAAAGGGTATACTAAGGCAAATTAATTTTGTCTCTATTCAATTTAAATTATTTTCACTTGACCAGAAAGAACACACTGGATTAAACAATAGAAACATCAAGCAAATCTTTTATTCTTGGCCCTGCCCCTCAGATACTGTAGGTAAAATTCTCCAAGGAGCTGAGTGGTCTTTGTCTATACATATTAGCAATTCTCTAGAGGATGGAATACACAAAGCTACTTCCAGATGACCTCCATCCAAGCTAAGAAATTCATTAACCATCTTCAATCTAAAATTGAAATGAGAGCGAGAAAAATGTTGCTTTTACAATTTTATACACTTATCCTTCTATGAAAGCCTCAGTAATTTATATATTGCTGCACTCGAAACACAGCTTCTGAGATTCCTTTGGAGAACAGGATTCTCAGTGAGTGTTTTGATCCTCTTTTTCCTATCTATGTGAAGGCCACTGCTACCAAAATGCATTTATGTCCTTGATAATTCTCGGGCTGACATTTATAAAACCACTGGATGTGTTCACTTGCACGTTGTCAGAGGCAGCTGCAAAAGCCAGATTTTCTTCCTGACCACAAAAATCTGTTGTTCCTTTTAAGACATAAAAACAGTCTCAGAAAAACTGACCATTCCTAAAAGGAACTACACCTCAAAATCCTACTACATGGGTTAGAAATTAATTTTACTGTTAATTCTGCCATGTCATGCTGGCCTACATTGATTTAATCACACCACTGTGTATTCCCTCTGAAATACACTGACAGTGAAACTTGGTGGCACTGTTTCAGCACTCACACACAAAGACTAACTTGATAGAAAGAACAGCAAAATATTTGACCATAACCAGCAATCCTGGTCCCCTAAAAAAGGGTTAGATCTCCACACAGAGATGCCCATCTGTTTCTGAAGATGTGTCAGCATAACGAGGCACCAGTTTCACTGGCTCCATTTAACTTAAGTGCCAGAATTTTGGCACATGAGGGCTCTTGACATCCCTTATCTCTTTTCCTTGGCTCCCCAAACTCATTCCTCCCCAGACTTACCTAATGAGCTGCATTGTTAAGAGGAGATATGTGTCCTGTAACTGCTGCCAAATCTTCACCTTCCAGTCAATGAAGGTAGACTGGAGTGTCGAGAATTTCTTATTAGCTGGATCTCCTCTGCCTTATCTGAAATTACACACACATTGTCAGTGTAAGCAGCAATTAAATATGAGATGCAGTCCCTTACTGGCCACTGCTTCCTCCACATTCCTCTGAGACTTCTTTCTAATGATTATTTTCATACATGGCACTGCCTTCCACCACTCCACCAACAACCAGACCCAGACTCAAACATTCCTGTAGGTGCCATGTGCCACAAGGAGTGACAGGCACTCTTGACTCGTTTTTTACAATGCCTTGCAGGCTGATTGCCTTATATACAATTCAGCATATGGAGAAACACTTTTTTGGTGTTGTTTCTGAAATACCTTCTTTCAGGCAATGCACATATCTCAGGACCACAAATTGGCTCCTTATGTGAACCGTAGATGAAGCCTAAGTTACTTCCTGCCCTCAGGCACTTGAACCACTCCTTGATTAAGGGTGACAGTTGCTCCTACTGTTGCCTGAGCAGGTGATTATTGCAGCATCCATCCTGCAGACAGCACCGTGGGGACTTGAGGTCTTGCTCAGCAACTGAAAGAACTGGGTTCTGACATGGCTGTGACTCACAATCTCCAGAGCACAGAAGAGAATCTGGGATTTACATGACGGACAAGTCATGAAAAGATGAGTGACATGATTATCATCATTCTATCCTTCTCCTGAAACAATTTGGAATGAAAGTGCCTGTAGTTTCTCTGATCTAGGTGGATCACAATAATGTCAGTATACACCAGTTATATTCAGAGCATGCCAGCTGATGAGAGAGCTTGGTACAGAGACACCTGATGTGTAAATCCCACGTGGCCTAAGAGGACATGGATTAGTCAAAATGATAGTGGAGAGACAGAGTTTGAGTAATTTCACCAGTAAAAGCTAATAAATGCTCAGATACTTATATTGTCCTTAAGTTGCAAGACTATTTTTCTTATTCCCTCTTTTTAAAAGAAGCTAGTCTGCCCTTGACTAAAAAAATATGAAGAGGTTTGATTATATGAAAATGTAGAAGGGTTTGCTTTGACAAGGCACGTTCATGGGACAGCTAACAAAAAGACAGCTGGTGGCTGCTGGTGGGAGACACAGAGCAAGGAAAAAAAGCTCCAGCTCTGAACGCCCCTGCAGTGGAGGGTCAGTCACTACCTGTAACATGAGCTTACAAAAACCAGTTAACTCAGGAGAGCACTTGGTGTTGGCTGGGATGAATGTTACATAAAACAACCCCTTGGAGGGCTCAAACGGCCTCGTCTTGCTTCTCTTCAAACTAACAAAACTTCAGGAGGGGAAAACGTTGATGAATTAGATACGAAGAGAGACAAGAAAAAGCAACATCTGTTATATCCAGCATGGAGGGGATCATTCTTACAAAGGTTCTCGCTCACCCACACCAAGCCTATAATTAGACACCGTGTGGGCAGGTCTGCACCTACTGTTGTGGGACTGATTCCAAGTGAAAAAGGCCGGCAGCGACCAGGATTTGACAGGAAGCTGGCTGAACAGAGCCTGCAAAGCAGCAGCCCCTTCTGCATTCAGAGTGGTAAGTGCTGAAAAATTGGTGGGGTTTGGGGCTGAGTGTCTGTACCAGCTGCAGGTCAGGGCTGGAGGACTCGGAGGACTCCTGCTTTAAAACAGCCGGGCTGAATGGTATGGTCTGAGTGAACACACAAAAAGCAAACAGCAGCACTCAGAGAGAGACCCTGGCAGCAGCTACGAGGCTTAAAACTTTTCAATTCCAGGAAATGCCAGTAGGAGATGAGAATTTCTGGGCTGTGACAAGGCAGTGCAGCTAGGAAAACAGGGTGGATTCAGTGGGGCTAAGGTAATTTGAAACTGAATGTATCCCTGTTTTTAAAGGAAGAACAAAATGACAGTAATTGCAGATGGTATCTGGACTTCTTTAATTTTTAAGGGAAAATGTATTAAAACACAAATAACAGCGGAAATGAAAAAGGAGGATAAAACAGACTACATATTTAAGCATTATTAGAAGCATTGAAAATTTAAAGGGAGAATGGAAACGGGGAAGAGTTACAGAGCTGTTATGTGGAAGAATGTGAAAAGTGAGACTTTTTCTCATAGACTACTGTGCACAGGAGAACTTGAACTAGTCATTGACAAGGGCTGTTCTGCACTTCAGAAATGGCAAAAGGCCAGTTGTGTTGGTCTTGGAGTTGACTAAGTTTAAAAGCAGCGTAATCATGGAGACAAACAGTGGAGATCACCCTGGGAAGACAAACAAGAGGCCAGGTGGTGGCTGCAAATCAGCTGAAGGCTCCCTGGTTACTCAGAATTGGCACTGCCACTTCCCAAAACTGAATCACGTTTGTTGTTGGTTTGTTTTGGCTTTTATGACGCTCGTAGCCAGATTAAATTATCGTAATTGTCTCTGTAGACTTGTATGTATGAATACCAGTGTAAGGTCAAGGTGAGAACCCTATTATTTAGGAAATCTGAGCAAATGCTGCACAGTAGGAAGCCAAAGAGTTGTTATTAAATATGTTGTCTTCACTATTCTACAATTTCTTTAGGTTGTTCACCAATTCCAAGCAACTGACCTAAACACCTTAAAAGTCTAAACCGTACAGCACCCTCCAACATACCTACTACCTTTTTATTGGAGTTCTTCCCACATTAAATGCCTCAAGAAAATAATTTGCATCACTATTCTGAGTCATTCAGGTCAATGTCCTAGTCCACTGTTTCAGATTCAGTTTAAGAGGTCAATTGGCTCTCAGAAAAATCTACTACCCAGACCAGAGACGTGTGAGCCCTGTCTTGCTGTGATTATTATTTTGTATTGGGTGGTTTCAAGGAAGAAAATTTGCAAAAGGTTCTGCTCTTTGCTCTGCTACAAAATTGATTTCTCTAATATTAAATCTGTGGATTTCAAAGCTATTCAATCAAGGCCAGTTTCCTCCTGCAGGATTTCACTGTACCTAAAAGCTGGTGGGCAAGCAGGAAAGGAGACTGACCAATGCCAGGATGATCTTTTACATGTTATTGCTCATTTGTATTGAAGCAGTGCCAAAGAACCTTCACCCAGAATCAGAACCCTACATTGGGTTGTTCATGGGGAGGAGCTGGAGATGAAATTAAGTCTAGCAATTATGCCAATTAGTCTGCTACCTGAGTTATCACACCGTATCACCAGCGTTTTCCTCAGCACTCTGCACGCCAGTTTTCAATGTTTGATAGTCTGGATAAACAGTGTGCCTGAGCCACTGATTTTGGGCTGTGTCTAGGAAAAATGGTATTCTTTGTATGCTTGTATAGAGTGGGCTGAACAACAAAATTACATTCAAAAAACCAACAAAAAATCCTATTGTACTGTCAGGCGTTTGTATATGGGTAAATATATACACAACCCTCTTAATGAGGCCTAAAGATACTACTGTAATTTTTTTCATTTACTTTCTTTTACCATTTTAAGTAATGTTCAACACTTGGGTGTGCAATTAGTTCTCGAAATGCCTCATGCTCAAAGCCATGCAAGAATTTGCTGGGAGAACAAGAAATTTAACCTACAACTCCTATATCCAAAGCTTATATGCTAAACTCTGGATGGGTTCTTCTCCTTTGTTCTGATTTACACTTTTAACTGAGCGCTGAGCCAAACTGCTGAAAAATAAGAAAGACTTAAATAAAACATTGCAAAGATAGAACTGCAAAAATATTCTCTGCTTAAGGACAGTGGCAGTGCAGGAAATAGAGGAAGTGTGGTTGGAGTGGTAAGGCAAGAAAAAAAATTGAAAAAAAAATCACACGTCAAAAAGACCTGAAAGAAGGTAGAGAACTTAAACTTCAGTATTGAAGGGGATAAAGCAGACCTGAAAATTGCAAAGTAGTATTCTCCCAGCTGTATGTGTGGAAACGAAAAATAACAAGTTCCTTGGCACTTCAAAAGTCAGTACCAACACATTAGCAAGACTTTGAAGGTTTTTTCAATTACAGCTTCCTCAAATGTTCACCTCAGTTCTTCAAATACGATATGCAGTGTGACAGCATTTACTTTCCCAAACACCAAAAAATAATCCTACATTCAAAACCTGTACATTTTTTTACTATACCTTAGTCTACATTCAGTAATTTTTCAGTCTGAGCTCGTGTCCAACAACACCAGTGTTGAAAGCTGGCATTCAGTGTAATGCCAGTAACTGATTCCTCTGAAACCTTCATCAGTGATGACCCAGAATGAGCAGTGAGTAAAGAAAACCCTGAAGCTAAAAAGCTAAAAACCATAATCACACCTTGATCATGGTAAAATATGACATATGATAGGATATATGATATATGAGATGATGGGGCATAGTAGCAAGAATTGTGTTTGTAAATCCAGGAACTGCCATCTAGTTCTTCCAACTATAGCCTGAAATGCAATAATTACTCAACTTTTAATCTACTTAATCCATGCGTTTAATTTTAATCTACTTAACTGTTGTAGTACTGCATGTATGTAATTTTACTTCCTTAATCAAAATATCAAGTGGCAGAGAAGATCTTCTTAAAATCTGAGTATCAGGTGACTTAAAGTGTTGACCTTATAAGACGGTCAGTTAGGTTGTCATGCCATGGAACTCAATTAAATGACACAACTTAATCTTTTAACAGTTTTGCACAATTTTTCTTTCATGACCGAGTATCCTGTGGAGAGTTTCATTATTCTGCCTCAAGCTGATATTGGACTGAAATTCCACAGGTCTGAAATTCCTCAGGTCATTCATCCTAGCTTTTTACCTAATGTCATACTAATTTTCTTCAAATTATATATCTGGAATTTTCTAACAGATCAATAACTTTAAAAAAATTGTCGATACTTTTTGCAATAGCTTTTTTTAAGAATATCAGCTATGAGTTACTCAAGTCCAGTGACTTTTGCATATGCAGTTCCAATACCTATTCTACAGTAGATCTAAAATTATTGTCTGAACAGAGAATCATCATGAATACCTTTTTTTCCTGTTGTGAATTTCACCTGGTTTTGGTAAAGATAGACACAAAACATATTACCTTTTTAATTCTTTCATGCATTAAATATTTTTTCTTAATTCTGATGCCCATAAATTATACACGTTGACATTGTTATTTTCCCTATATAAAAAATATATTTTTTCTGTATAACTTATAGCCATTAAATCCCATTTACCAATATTGCCCATTTTTGTCCCCTTATTTTCTTCCAGTTTCTTCCACTTCACCAAGTTATCTATTTGTTTTTAATTTCTTTTCTATTACTTTTTTTCAGCCTAAAGCTATCCAATTTTCATTCAAGAAAACAGTGGCCATTTTGTATCCTGCTACTGCTCGCCAGAGAAAGAGATAACAAGGGTTAAAAGAGAATGGTGAGTAAAACTCTTAGCAAGTCGATATATAACAAATGCTGTTTAAAAGGTTAAAAAAATCTATTTATTGGAGTGAAATTATTGGGTTGAAATGCTGATAATGAGAACTCCTGAGATGTGGCCTTGCTTCTCTGTAAGACTCGGTGTGCCTGCTTGTGTGCATGTCCTAAGGAAGGTGTGTGGGTATATGTGTGGGACTTAAAAACACACTGCACACAGTCATTATGCAGACTTTCTCATATCTCACCAAGCATCCACCATGGCCCATGAATCACTGGTTGAGCAACAGTGTCCTGAAGGTGCCTTGATGTCCTGTTGTGAAGGACAACCACTGCTCCAGCGTAGCTTTTGTACGTTCGGATGGCAGCCTATGAATATTTGCAAATTTTTTCCTGAGCTGAACATCAATTTAAAAATATTTAGTGCTAGTTTTGCATGTCTGCTGTCCATTGAGATGTTACCTGAGCTCAGCATTCAGCAGCCTCTTGCCAGCAGCACTGGGTAGGCTGAGATCACATCCACAAACAAGTCGTTCCAGTTCCTCTTGTTCAGCCCTACGCCTCCTAAATGCCCAGTGAAAGAACTTTCAAATTGCATGCTGCCTGTACTCTTTTTACAAAGACATAGTTTTTTAACTTCTTGGCAATCTTTTTGTCAGCAACACAGACCGATATAGAAAGACTTCCCACTAAAAGTTATCTTCTACCCAAACTACACCTCTCTTAATTACAGAATGTATCAACGTTCCACAAATAACAAAATTTCTGCTGCTTCTTCTATTTCTCTGGCTACATGTTCATTTCTATTTTCTGCCTTCAAAGGAAGATCCTTTGAAGGAAATCACTGATGACTTTTATTTGGCAACATCCTCTCACATTTCCTTAAATCGTTACTTAAGTAAGTCTTTAACTGGTTTTAGGTGTGAAAAGCAATTCTACTATCACTCTTGCTGTACTGTTCCTGACACAGACTGTACCTCTCCTGGGTATGAGGGTTGCCCATTAAATATTAAGAAATCCTGTGGAGCTCTCCAATTCGTTTGAAGAGCCACATCAGCTGTGATTTTCCTGTGCTGTCATCAGGTTCTCATCATGGTGATGGGCACCTTGACAGATATTCGAGCTGAATGGAGCTGCTCCTTTTGGCTAACAGTTGGGATGTCTCTGTTCTTGTCCTTCACCAGCTGCTTGGAATAACTCCTGATCCTTTTCTCTCCTTTTATTTACTGCCAGAAATCCTCTCTGCTTTCCACTCTACTCAAGCAGATAGTTTCGCTCTTTGTTAACTACATCAATGGATAAATTAGGCTTAGGATCAGAACTATATTTCTAAGGAAATTTCATGATTCCTCTCAGCTCCGCGCTTTCCACCTCCTGCTCACTGCTGAGATATTCATCCTCACTCCTCTGCCCTGTAATACAAACAAAACAAGCTGTTACCAAACAGGGACTTTGGAGTTTATTAGAGAGTGCTCTGACCTATCCTGTTTGACTTTGTTAGGAAACCATGTCATTATCGCCAAGTAATCCCACTTCCACCAAAAACAAGCACAGAGGTGGATCACACATACCTCCCATCTGACATGTGTCACACAAGCTCCAAGGACAAATTCTGTAAAATTCCCAATTGTTTCTTCTTTGTTTCTGAAAGCATTTTTTAGTGTCGAGGACCTTTGGAGTGTTGTGTTTCTGGCTTTCTCACATCTGTAAAACTATCCCTTGGAGAGTGCTACGCACATAGCAAGATATAACTACTGAATTTATCATTTTCTTGTAATATTTCTAATGAGCTATCCCAGCGGCCAGGGGTGACAGCTCAAATTTTTGGTTTAAAGGAAAGAAAAGAGCTATGTTGAAAATGACAAGTGGGTGCCATAGGAATCACCTAAAAGAAGAGGAAATTGAGAGCAGTGAATGAGGGAAACAGGAGGCGAATAGGTGGAATTAATGGAAGTCCTGCCCTGGAAAAGACCAGTAAGGAGAGGAAAGGAATCTGATCAAAGTCTTTCTTGCAGTGAGGGGCATAAGCTACCAAGTGTGCAGACTTCAACAAGTTACACATACCACTGTGCTTGTTGTACCACATCTCTCACCTATCCCATCACAGCTGGAAAAAACCCCAGGATCCTGTGATCTGATTAACTCCATCAGCAACCTGAAACGCAGTATTGTCTGTGCAAGAAATGCAATGAACAGCAAAACTGAGTGGTGGGGAAGGATCACTTCCCACCTCCTGCTGGCAGTGCTCCTCAGGCACTGGCTCTGGACCACATTGTTGTTTTAAGGTCATTTGGTGTCTGCCAGGACCCTCAGGCCTCTTTCTGGCTGATGGGTCCCCTCTGTGCACAGACCAGTCTGTGAGGTTGTTCCTCTTCAGGTGCAGGTCTCTGCATTCCTCTTTGTATTACACTCTTTTAGAAAGGACAAACCACTCACAACAAAATGCTTCACCTGTGTATTCATTTTGCTTTAGGTGGTTGGAATGTGGATTGCTGCATTTTATCTCCTTGCCACAGCAGCAGGTGAGAAATTGTGTCTTTAAACACTACCACTAGAAAGTGAATTCAGATGAAATGGTACGTGGGAGATGATGACTGTTATTTTCCTTTACATTGAAATTGTAATATGATTTGTGGGTCATTGTATGGCAATGTCTATTCCTGTGCATAGAACTAATGCTAAAGGGCTCTGCTGTGTTTAAAATTTATTATTAAGAGTGCAAGAGACATAACTCTGTGCTGAAAATCCACAGAGAAATTCAGAGTCACGTGTCCTACTTCTATCAAGGCAATGCAAGATCTGTCTTTACTGCTCTGTACAAAGAACTGACCAGCAACAGGGTGCTCAGCAGAACAATGCTAAAACATAGAAGTTGAGTGTAAGTGAGCACGAGACCCATTTGATTTAGAAAAAACTACTGTATTGTAGAAAATGTTCATCTTTTTCATAGTACAAGGTTGCCTTCATTCCTATGACAGAGACACAGTGTTTTGGAGTAGAAAGCATGCAGGAGCAATTCTAACAAGCACTTCCTACAAGGCTGTATTTTAAAAAGAAGCTGAAGTAATCCTTTACAAGCCTAGAAAGTGGTGTCAAGACAGTGTGTGGGTCTTTACTTGGTTTATCCTCAAATTATTTAGCTCCCCTTGCTTTCCCACTTCAGGCAATACACATAAAGGACACAAAAATGACCTTCAAAAAATTAATTTCAAAATCAATCATAAAATGAAATCCTTAGTTTCTTGCTCTTCAAATTGTTGTAATCTCAAATGCATCATCAAGCATAAGAGAATCACACATATAAACAAGTTGTTCCTTCTGCTCTAGGTAAAGAAGTTTGCTACTGCAGGCTTGGCTGTTTTACAGATGACCCACCCTGGTCTGGGGTACCAGGGAGACTTCTGACAGGTTTGCCTGATCCTCCAGAAGAGATGAACATCAGCTTCTCTCTCTACACCAGAGAAACAGGAAATAACTCACAGGTGACATTTATTTTTAACATCAAAAGCTGGATGATCCTAAAAATATTTATTAATGCGTTACAAAGTCTGTGTAAGTCACAATAGGCAAACAAATCAGAAGCAGAAGATAGTTTGAAGGTACAGTAATG
The DNA here is from genome assembly GCA_013397795.1 of Orthonyx spaldingii. Classification (NCBI taxonomy): domain Eukaryota; kingdom Metazoa; phylum Chordata; class Aves; order Passeriformes; family Orthonychidae; genus Orthonyx; species Orthonyx spaldingii. The sequence goes on from VZTJ01006632.1 coordinate 691,673, forward strand.
AATACACTTTGGGTAAAACACAAAAAAATTGTTATGAATGAACTGTAGGGCACAAGAAGTTTCCTGGTATTTTCCTCAAGGAAGATATAGGTTATGGCAGATTACCTTTTGCATGTATTTAAGGCTCTGAGGAAGGTTGAAACACCTAAGATACACTCAGCAGCAGGTTGCTCAGCACTCTTGTTGTTGACAAAATAAATCAAAATACAGCTTACACTACTTCCCATTAGATTTAAGCATATCTGTGATCTAGAACACAGCCCTTCCACACCCAAACTCCCTGAGCTCACATCACAGCCCCTGTATTTGTCTGAAAACAATAGAGACAGATGAGATTCTCAAGGAAAATTAGATAATTAAGTAGCTTGCAGCAATGTGTGAAGATCAGCTTCTCCACTACTGTGTGCAGTCCTTGCATGAAGTTCTTCCAGCCTTTCTGCAGTGGGTGATGAGAGGAACAGGCTGCAGCTTAGAAGCAGAGCAGCACACTGGAGCCAAAGGCCAGGTCAGTAAAAGGACAAGTTGGAGCAGAGATTGTGGAGCTGGTGGGCTGCTCCCCGGAGAAACTCGTCCAACTCAGGCCCTGTGGATATGTGACCTTTTTAGGTTGATTCATATTCTGCAAAATAGGGTTCTTCGTGCCATAAACAGAATAGAAGAGAGCAGCAAAAACCACATGGGCACAACTTCTTTGGAAGCCACAGTGGAACTGAGAAAAAAGACATGAAGGGGTCCCCAAGTTCCAAAACCCACAGACTTTGTCCTTTCAAAGTAGGGTCCCTTTAATCCTAAGGGTATGACCTAACTGACTTTTTTAAATGTTTGAAAGTATGAATAGATAAAACCCTTTTTTCTTTTCTTTCTTTTTTTTTTTTTTTAACATATAGGTGATCTCGGCGATAAACTCTTCAACCATCCAAAAATCACATTTTTCCTCACACAGGAGAACCTCCTTCATCATTCATGGATTTGGCAGCACCGGAAAAACAGGCTGGGTGGTAGAAATGTGCTTGGTATGAGAGAGTATCCTCTGATTGCCATCAGTTCTGTCCGTATCCTTTAGGCATTAATGTCCACCACGCATTTTACAGCTCATTAGGTAGCAGAAGACACAAACCAATGTCATGCAAGTCAAAATGTTTCCCCTCAGGAAGATACAACATAGCTGAGGCTCCTTGGTCATCTCTGACATCATGTTTCTCTAGAGTTTCCATTCCCAAACCCTGCAGATCAATAAAAGCAGTAACTGAACAGAGCTGTCCCCAGCCTCTACACCCATGTCCAGGTATGGGATTAGACACCAATTCACTGCTGCTCCCAATAGCAGCAATTGAACCTTCCTTCAGTCCAAAGGCCCTCCTGACTTGTAAAGCTCAAATTTCAGTCTATAAATACTACTCTGGTTCACCACTATTCATTTCTTAGACACAAACAAAAACCAACCAACCAAACAACAACAAAACCCAAACAAACAAACACAAGAACACCATCAAACTTTGTGTATTTTGCTTGATACAAAGTGAAGTGAAAAAAGATATTTCAGATATGAAATGTGGAAGCTCCCACAAAACCAGCAGAGTGTAACTTGGCTCTGGCAGACAAGCAAGATCTGCTCTAGTTGCTGCTGCTTCTGTGCTGGCAGGGAAAGAACCAAGCTAGAAAAAGACACCACTGGATGCTAAGTCACAAATCTGCAGCACTACTTTTGTTCACAAGTCTATGAAAACTTTTAATCTGAAATATTAGATTTCCTTTATTTTTTTTCAGTTGAAAAGAAACAGCAATTCTTTCTGGCTCTCTACACTACAAACTTATGGTCCCCACAGGAGAGGAAAGAGTCATGGAGGAATTATTGTTTCAAGTTGTTGTTTTCCTTGTCATTCACTTTCAGCTGTTTTTCATGGATAATTTTTGTTACCACTCCTTGTTCTATCTCAAACCTTAAGTGAGCCTTAGTCACAGAAAACTGCAGACTAACACACGATTCTCCCACTGGAAAAATCATTGATCTCTCTAAGACTGTGCCCAGTACCAAAGTGACCAGTGCTTCCTTTGCTGAAATAGAACTTTTCTGCTCTCCTCCAACTTTTTTTTAAGTCTGACATGACTTTCACAGTTTTAAAGGCACTTGGCAAATAAGTCTACTTCTTACAATTCAGCTAAACTACCAACATCCCTCAAAGAAAGTCACAATACTGTACATAGAATGTGCTGTGCAGTTTTATGGAGCTTCAAAAGCATTTCAGCTATGTATAGAAATGGTGTGTAAAGTAAAATATTTGCATTACAGTTTTCACAACTGATATTTTTTGGAGGATTGGCTTCTTATATTCTGCCTTGCAGGAAGATGCATGTTTCAGGGTGGTACAGGCTACAGTAAAGAGCCAGAAACTTCATTATTATGTTACACTTTAATCCTTATTCCTACTTAAGCTGAATCACTGATCGTTATTTTGTTTCTTTAAATACTTTGCTTTGTGTGTTCCCACACCAGCTGCTACTGGAAGTGGAAAACATCAACTGCATTGCTGTGGATTGGAAGGAGGGAGCAAAAGGCACCTATGTCAGTGCAGTGAACAACATCCGCGTGCTGGGGGCTGAGGTCGCCTATTTCCTAACAACGCTACAGGTGACAGACCCTGCTTTACCACCTGCAGCTCCTCAGCGGACGTAGCGGGGTTGTGACACGGCTCCTTTGGGTTTGAACCTTGCCCAGCACGGTCAGGCAGGGCTCTACAGTCGAGATCCAGCTAATTATACTAATTATCGGCCCTGCCAGGACTTCTCGCGGCCACAAAGGACACAAATTGAGCTGTGGCTGAGAAGATGTGCCAATTAATTAGGGACCAGTAGGTGGCAACATTTCCATAGGATGTTCCAGGCAAGCCGGCATTCCATGGAAATGAGGCGAGTTCAGGGCTTACAAGGGTTGTGCCAGCATTATACACACGTGCCAGGAGTGCATTAACACCTCAGCTTAGCACCACCGAAACGAGCAGTAGCTGCCTTCCGTGATAATTCCAGGTTTGCTGTCTAAAGGCACGATAAACTGTCCAGCTGCCTTCTGGTTGTGACCCTCGTGTTCCCAAAGGCAGGCGTTCACATTGACACCCAGAGTGCAGAACTGCTCAGCTGCCAAGTCTGTGCATCAGCATTTCCCACTGATTTCAGAAAGACTCACGAGTACCTGGAGCAGCTGAAAATCAGAATCTTGCCTGGCACTGGACTTGATCCTGGCCAGGAGATTTTAAATGTTTGTGTTTGTTCATCTTAGCATGCAGCAAGAGGTAGTTCAGAGCCCACCAGGCAAAGTGCCAACCTTGCAAGAACCTGAGGATCAAAGAACACTTTCCCAGATTCTGCTGGGGTACAATCCACTGTTCCTACCAGGAAAATCATATCTAGCCTCACATCTTTGGCTTCTGGACCTTTCTCCTGTTTGTATAAATACTAAGTCATTTGAAGCTGGGTTCAGTTTCTCATTTACTATCTCTATTACTGCACCATTTGCAGTCTAGGATTCCCTTTCTTCCCTTAAAAAAATGCATAAATGATGTTTAGACTTCCTTTTCTTTTCCCTAGCTTAAACATTTCTGGAGTTTGACTGTAGGAAAGGTTAAGCTGCATTGTAAATGGAAACACTGCAGTAAAATGTTTTCAGAGGGATCTGCCATCTGACAATAAAGGCAGACGGGCCCGTACTCCAGATCTGCTCCAATTTTGGTGCACACATTACAAAGCTTAATGTAAAAAACTCCAGCAGTTAACAACCTTGGTTGCTACAAAACTCAATTTTTGGTTTTGGTTGCTACAAAACTCAATGAAATTTGTCCCCTGTGTCTCCCTTTCCATCTTCAATGCAAGTGTAATATCTCAGCAGTGCAGGTCTTGTACAGGTGAGACCTGGCAAAGAGGATGGATGTCACCCCACCTGAGCTTGTCAGTGAAAATCTTATTCATGATATGATCACATATTCTAAACAGACATGGAGAATAGATGTGTGATAAAAAAGAGCTACAAGGTAGAATAAACAAAGAAAAAAATAAGACCATTTTTATGGAAGATGGCATTAGGCATTGATCCAAATGGGAAAGGTGGTTCATATTTTGTCACCCAGGATAATGGAATACAGCAAGCATATGCCAACACTACGACAGTGAATCCTTTATCACTAGGCATGTAAAATTCCAGATGGGATCCATCTTCTGTCAATTCTTAGTGTAATTTAAACAGCAATTAACTTGAGGAAGTCACCCCCTGTTTGCTATGCAGAAAGTCAGTCTAGATGTTCCCAGAGGCCCATAATGTCAGACCTTCTCTTTGCTTGTTATTCAAAGCCTGTGTTCTTATCTCCTACCACCACCACTTTAATGATCAGAAAATGTTCGAGTACTCCCCTTACGAAATCCATTTAATTGGCCACAGTCTGGGAGCACACACTGCAGGAGAAGCGGGAAGAAGGATCCGGGGCATCAGACGGATAACAGGTAAGCTGCTCACCGAGATGCAGAGTTAACAGCCTGGGTTTAAAGGAAAAAACCTTTCAACACACTGGTCTGTAGACTGGAATTAAATCATTGGCAGTGCTGGAGATACCAGTCCTGAGAGCAGACAGAATTTATGCTTCTGAGAAACAAGGGTAATTATTATATCTTCTTTCTCTATTTGGGTTAAGAACTCTTCAGCGGAAGGACAAGCATAGCCAGTACGTTTGTAACATTCCATCATTCACTGGGTTACATCAAGCCCCACACAAAGACAAAGCAACAAGAATCCTCAGTTCTCCCTATTTGTAAATCTTTACAGGCCAGTAATAAGCTCAGAGATAATGACATGCCTCCTTCAAAGCAATAATAAGCCATTATGCAATCTACTGAAAAAAATATTCTACTTATGTTGGAATAGGTTTTCAGAAAGGTTCACAAAACCATGCCATTGCATATTTTTTACAGTTTAGCTTGGAACTCACATCATTATTGGGCTTGCCTTTTGCAAAACTAAACATCTGATATCATAAGTTGGCAAAAGATATATTAACATGTGCAACACTTCTCTCCCTACCTGAACCAATGAATGTGGGGGTTTTTTTTAGGTTTAGACCCTGCTGGGCCCTATTTTGAAGGTACTCCTCCCGAGGTGAGACTGGATCCTTCAGATGCAAACTTTGTTGATGTCATTCACAGCAATGCTGCTCACTTTCCTGCCGCAGGTCAGTGTTCCTGTGCCAGCAGGTGCCTGCAGGGATGGGCGTGGCACCAGGACACTGACACCTTCCCATGCATGTCCCAGGGCTTGGAATGCATAACACCGCTGGGCACCTGGACTTTTACCCAAACGGAGGAACTGTGATGCCTGGATGCACCGATTTGATTGCAGAGGTGAAACAAAGTGATTTTGAAGCCGTCATTGCAGGTAAACACACAATTCCGGCTTGCGCTGTACTTTGTTTTTGTTCAGCTCTGAAATGTGAACTGTGAAAATTGCCCTCTGTTTGGGAGAAAACAGGAAAGCAAAATTGCTTTTTGCCTGTTTACTCCTAAGCTAAAAAGGAAGTAAGAAACAATAAAGGCTGGAACAGAACAGTGCTCCACAGAGAACTCTGCAGGGAAAGGAGGTGTCATACATGCCTAAGCTGTGCTTCTATAATTTGAAATATTGGATGCAAACCCCAAAAAGGCAAGGAACAGGGAGTCTGCAGGTCCAACAACCCCAGCAGGAGACTTTCCTGGCTGAGACAGGCCAAATCAGCAGCATGACAGCACCACCTCTGGTTTCTTGCAGATGCTGTAAAGAGCATCCAACACTTCTAAGGCATGAATTAGGTAAAAGCATTGAGTGTTCTCAGTGAGACTTCTCTCTCTTCAGAGATTTTGGACAGTTTGATGGGTTCTCCATGCTCTATTAAGCTCTTAAAAACTGTAATGAATGTCATCTTGCTATGACATCTCATATATATGTGTATATATGTATATGGGTGTGTATATATATATATATATATGTGATTGTGTTCTTGAAAGCAACTATTACATCACAGCAGACCAATGCATCTCACAGGAAATCTTGGGGTAATAGTACTCCATTCTCCAGGTAAAACACAAACAAAACAGTAATTTCTCCTGCAACTAGAAATGCGCAAATTCAGACCAAAAAAAAAAAAAAATATTATTCTGGGCCCACGCTGCTTTCTGTTCTGTGCCTTGGCTGTTTCCAGGGTGAGACAAGTGCAACTCTTGTAGAGGATAATGGGAGGCTATTTCACCAAAGCTCACAGACTTCTTTCCCACAGACACTACGATCTTTGGGGGGTGCCACCACTCGCGCAGCCACGAGTTTTATTTTGCAAGTATCCTCTATCCCACCGGATACCTCGCATACCCCTGTGACACATACAAATCCTTTGAGGAAGTAAGTATTTCAGCCCAGGAACGGGTGAGGTGTAAAGAAAATATTCCAGGCCTCTGGAATATTTGGATGCCATCAACCATTCCACTCTGGAAAACGAATCCTGAAGCCTAGCTAGTATCACCAAAATAGTGGGGACAAAAATGAAGGCTCGTGAAATTCTCACCTCAAACCTTTATGCAAAGGGAACATAAGTTAGATAGAGCTATCCTACTAATTCCTATATTTAGAGCCTCCAGAATCCCTGTCTGGCCTCTAATTTACATTGGGCACTTCAATGTAAATTTAGATTTACATTTAATTGTAAATTTAGATTAGAGCACCTAAATACATGCACCTACAAACGATGCTCCTTTCATTTTCCCCCATTTGTGAATGCAAGCAAGTTCCCCTCCACTAGGAGGGTGAAACTGGCCTATATTTTGCACTAGACTCTAACTGAAAAATATTTGAACTTCAGACTATTACCATACACAGGTATCAAAGCTGCTCATTCTGCATCCCCTTGGGTTCAGGAGCCATCGTCTAAAACAAGCTTATCAGGTTTGGGTGTTAAGTTATGAAAACACACAGCACTGCCACAGCTTTGCAAGATCAGAACAGCATCTTGAGAGTTAATTTAATCAGAGCTATCATGAAAAAAAAAAAAAATTCCTCATTAACTGATGCTCTTACTTTCCCTAGGGAGACTGTTTCCCATGTCCACAGGAGGGATGTCCGATGATGGGGCACTATGCTGACAGATTCCCAGAAAAATTGAAGAGGGTAGACCAAAAATACTTTTTAAACACAGCAGCAGATGAACCTTTTGCTAGTAAGCGGAGAAGGTTTGTTACAGTTGCTCACAGGTTTGAGAAGTGATTGCCTTGGTGTGGTTTACAACCATGAACCTGTGCTGCTTCTATAAACACCTGCTAATAGCTCTGACAGAAAATGCTGCATTACTTACCACATTCAAACGCACCAGTGATAATCTGGATTTATTTTTGGTTTTATTTATGCAGCTTGGAGACAAAAAGTATTTATCAAGCTGTCTGGTGTAAAGAAAACGAGGGGAGACATAAACCTGGTTTTCCACGACACACAGGGTCACACAAAAGAATATGAAATTGCCAGGTAAGTTAAATTAGTATTTTTCTACAGTATTTAATGCTGCTAACATTAATCCACATGCTTTCAACATATTTGAACACTCATCCTGCATTGCAAATATTCTGCTTAGCATCAGATATGAAAGGAGTTATTACATAAGTAAGAGCCATGAGGGCAGATGGATGGTTGCTAAAAGGAAATGGAAGCCACTTCTATTTCCATGAGTTCTGTGTTTCTGAGCTCCATGTGAGAGTTCCCTGCAGTGATCCCTGCAAACTCAGCACGCGTGAGCTGTGGGGACAACCCCAGTCTTATTCTCATCATCTCCTCATGGCCTCCTGCCACGGGCACATTTAAAGCGTTCAGTGATAGTTTTCATCCTCTCCTTGTTCAGAGCCCTGCTCCAGTGCCCTGTGCTCTTACAAAGAACAGCAAAAATGCAAATTTCTTTTGTAAAAAATGGAAAACCTGAAAATTTATGGAGAATGTGATTTATTTCAGTAATCTCTGAACTGCTAAACTTAATGTTGCCATTTTTTCTTCCATTTACAGTGGAGACCTCTCTCAAGATGAAGTTTACACAAAATTTCTTGATGTTGAAATCAACCCCAAAAATACTACAAAAATTGAATTTCTCTGGAATAAAGCCATATTCTCTCTGCTCTGGGCAAGACTGGGAGCAGAAACAGTCAATATAATACATGGAGAAGATGGACATAGGTAAATATATCCCATTTACAGGTCAGAAGGCAAATGAAAAAACTCTGGTAGATAAGAATGAAAAATGGTCTTAAATCAGACACATGGTTTGTAATCAACAATGTGAATTTCAAAAAGGACAAGTATTGCACTTCGGACAGAAAATCAGATGTTTGACTAGGTACCAGGGAATAACTGTCTGGAAAAGAATATGGCAGGGAATAATTTGAAATGTATAGCTTTTCCACAGCAAAACAATTGCAAACCAAGACAAATCATATTAAACCTCAAATTTTACAGCTGGTCCCCAAAAGATGGAAATTCACCTTGTTAGTGCTAATATGCAAATGTTAATCATCTTTGCAGCAGGCTTTTAGGAATGCTTAAGTGGGATTATGGGTTGGATTAACAACCTTCAAGGTGACAGCTGACACCCTTTCATTTTTCATGGGGCAAGAAGAGAAAAATCTTGATTCAAGCATTTCTTTTCCTTCCCAGGTCAACTTTTTGTGGCTGTGGAACTGTGGCATACGGAGTTCCTCAGGTACTTACACTTTGCTAGAGGTCACTAAGGTCTGTACACGGCAGCTGAGTAAACCTTCAGTCTTGTGCATGGAAATGTTGGCACATGAGGCAATTAAAGCAGTGTTAAAAAAAAGAAAAAATTTGTTGCTCCCTTTGGTCTTTTTCAGTTCTGTGCAAATACACTTGTCAATGTTTTTTTGTGTTTGAACCGTGTTTATTGTGCTTGTAACTAAGGAGCAACTAGAAATCACATGTGCTAAAATCCATTTATGACACTGCACAGTCTCACCCTACCAGTACCTCAAGGCAGACACTGACTCCCACCACACTGATAGAAAATCTGGGATGTTATCAAACACTCATGAGGCAACACATGTCCTCAGAACACCCCTGCAGCTGAGAAGGTCTCAAACACCTCCTTTCTGCAGCCTGTGCTGCTTCACAGAGTTTTCCAACCTGACACAAGAGCACTGCCCTCAGAAGACACTCTGGGCTGAGGCAGGAGCAGCACAAGCCCAGGTTATTCCTGCAGCAGGTCAGCACAGCCCTTTGTACCTGCACCTGCTTGGAAAATGCAGATAAGGCAAACCTCAAGTGCTCCACACTTTGGAAGGCACTAAACACTGAACCCCAGCTCCTGGCAACTGTTGGGTTTCAAGCACGAACATTTTCAGTGGCCACTGACAATTCTGGAGAGAAACTCTGAGTAACCAGGCTTTGCAAAACCTGGGACCGACCATTTCATGTTAAAATGAACACCCCTGCTCTGCAAAGCATGGCATGAGTGAGCCAGCTGCAGGAGACCGAGACAGTGGATATTTTTTAAGTGTAAAACCCAAACTCTGAGCTAGTGAACAGGAAGAAAGAGTTAATAATTTATTTACTCCCATTTCCCCATGTTTGATAAATGACACACAAGCACTTGAGCAGAGGAACTTCTAAGAAATGGGGGTAGAAATACCACAAGAACACATTTATGAGCATAGACTTCTGAATGAAAATTTTATGTAAGAAAAACTCCAACTCTGTTATATTCTTGACTAAACACAAGCCTGTAAAAAATTAAAAACATAATTAAACACAAGTCTGAGGTTCAGCCAGAGAGACCTGCACTTCTGAGTCCTGCAAGTCCCCTGGGGACTTGACATGTGGCAAGGAAAACGTGAACAATGCTGGGAAGCACCACACCGTGTCCCAGGAGAGAGCCCCAGCATCCTGCAACACCAGAAATCCAGTCCTCTCCTCTGCCTGCTTCCTATTCCAGACTACACCTCCTTCAGGACTGCAGAAACATAGCTGTGCTTTCAAATCACTTCTTTTTTTTAATCAAAACCCATCCTTCTTCCAAAACCCCCAGTTGTGAGGCCACAAGGACCAGAGCAGCTCCTGCAGGCACAGAGCAGCTCCTGCATCCCAGCCCTGCTCATGCTTCCCAAAGGAGAAGCAAGCAGCTGAAATCCAACGGACCGTGGCCTAAGCAATTGTCCATTTTTCCTCTCTGACCTGTATTATTACAGTGTTGAAAAAGAGCAGCACACTAACTGATAAAAACCTAACTCAAATCTTTTCCACCAGCCCTCAAATTGAATGAGAAACACTGTTCTCCTGTCATTTTGAACAAGTGTTAAAGCTTGTCAGTGCACTGGGGCATGTACTGATTCTCCTGTACCTCTGACACGAACATATTTACAGACTAAAATCCCACTTCAACTCAAAACAGGAGCACTGAGCTCTAAATCAGTATCAAAGGTGGTATCTTAATAAAAAAATAAAATTTAGCTACTGTTTAAAGAAATAAACTCCATTAACACAGATGATAGCAGTGGAACACCTGGTATCCATTTGGTCATTCCCAGAGGTGGAGATTAGGGAACACCAACTCTGCAAACATATAAGGCCATAAAGCACAGCCAAGCTGACAAAGCTCTCTGAGTGGAGCCAGCTCTGGTCCCATTTCTTCTTGAGCTCACTTACAGCCTTCTCCTGCAGATAAACAGGTCCAAGGGGTTCCCAGACCCAGTCCTGTGCATTTGCACAGACTGTTCTTCACCCTTTAGTTGCTGTTTTTACTAGAACAATCCACTGAGCTTGGTAGTATTCCAGTCACATGCCCATGTCTGAGGGAATTGTGTATGTTATTCGTATGTATTTCCAGCTCTCAGTTCATCAGCAAGAGAAGCCTTTCTCAAAGCTGGGGTTACACGGGTGGTATAGAAAGGATCCCAACTGTCCTTCTACATCTGCTTATTTCAACAAGGAAATTAAAGGGATACCAGGAATTTGGTCTCTTTCACTAAGAGTTTTTCAAAAGGGATAAGCCTTCATCAAATGACCCAGAAAACACAGGAGCATTTCACATCTGAAGTCACTTGATATAGGGCAAGGAAAGGGCTTAAAAACAATGGGGTTCCCTACTAGCTCCCCCAGTAGATCTGCTACGCCCCAACCATACAACACTAAAAATAAAAGCCTTCCCAGCCAAGAAGACACACAGATCCGCATAATTCTCTTTAATGTCCCACTCCTGATGAGTTGCTGCCTGGGAATTACCCTGCCTCTACTCCAATCCCATTCTGGGCTCCAGCTCACCGATTCAAGAAATCTACATCCATGGATTTTGGAGCTATCAGAAGAACCAACCATGAAAGTGCTTTTCCAGCTTAGCTATAAACTATAATCTGAAATAAATATTCCTATCTTGCTAGGAACATTTCCAAGGATAAAGCAGACTATAAAAAGTACACGCAAAGTTTACACATTAATGCCAGGAGCTTCAAGGCTGCATCGTAAGTAGTTCAGATCTGGGGGTTTTTCCTTGTACCTTGTCAGATTTATGGCTTCTCACAGCACAGGAGTGTGAAGGGGAACGGCAGCTCACATTCTGATAGTCCTTATGCTAATTCTAAAGTAGCTCTTATACATCTGATTAGAAGCGTAGCCTCAACAGGAAAAAAAAAAATCACCCTGGATTTAAGCTATGCTTTAGTGTATTTATGGCCCCCCAATCTCTCGTGGAGCAAGCAAGCACAAAGCTGACTCATACTCGTCTGGCACACAGAGCAGGCAGGGATACATCCTGCAGGAACAACAGGCACTCTGGTCACCTTGAGAATATTCAGTACCAGAGGGCTGAGTGTGCTGCTTGCTAATCGAGTGGGTTAGCAAATCCTAGCTGCCTCTTTTTCTACTGTTCCAGATGCTTGGGATTTGGATTCTTGCCCTGTTTCTGCTCAGCGCAGCAGAAGGTAAGCTTATGGGGTTAGTGCTTGTATTGCCTTTCTATGCTGCTGTATTTTCCACCTATTTTCTAGGTATTATTCTACACCCTGGTGCCTTAAAACTTACTGGCTGAGGTTAATGTGGTTCACTTTCCCACACAAGGATGGTGAGATGAGCGTGTGCGTGTTATCTTTCTTCTCCACTCTGGGAATTCTACCCTAGAAGTGAGCAAGAAATGCTGATGTTTCCCATCTCAGAACAAAGCAACTTCTCTACTAAATATAGGGAATTATTTCTTGTACCCTTCTTAGTGATGGCAATGGAGAAAAAGCCAGGGGCAGGGGTGGAGGCAGTTTAATGAGGGCATAGCTTTCTCTTCAGCAGAAGACACAGCGGCTTATGCAGCATAAGACTTCTCACGTGCATTCAGCTGTTCAGCACAGCCTTAATTTATTGATTATCTGTGATATTTTGGCTTGGCATTAGGAGAAACTCATCAGCTGTCTCTGCCTTGGGCAAAGCAACAGCTGGGGGAAGATACCTGAGGTATTTCACAGGATACCACAGAGGAACTCCTCTGAAGACCGTGTTGATGAGCAATAGGGTGGCTTCTTTCCTTGGGCTAAACTCTTGCCTCTCAAGATCCAAGAAAAGGCAAATGCTGGTCTTGGCTGTCTGTAAACTGTGGGATTTTCCAGGAACAAAGAGACCCCCCCCAGAGAAGCCATGCTATGAGTTCTGACTGCTCCACTTCTCTGCTCATTCACATCTTATTGATCTGATCTTCATGCTGCAGGCAAAGAAGTTTGCTTAGAAAGGCTTGGATGCTTCACAGATGATGTGCCCTGGTCTGGGACTACGGAAAGGCCAGTCTATAAATTACCCTGGAAACCGGAGAGCATAGACATTCACTTCCTCCTGTACACAAGAGAAAACACTGATGACTTTCAGGTAAGAACTGTTGTGGTTTAAACATTAGTGATGCACATGGAAAAAGCGTAAATAAACACAGACTCCTCTGTTTTCCTGAAAAGTGTTAAAAATGGCCAAGCTTACACTTTACTCAAAAGACCACCTCTTCCAGCTCTTTTGCGGGGTCCCTACTGGGAACTACTGGGAAACTGAGCATTTTGGGGTAATTTTTCCCCAAAATCAAAGCACACTGAAGTATTGTCCACTCAAAGATAGGTGTCAAAGCTTGCTTTGAGTGCAGATACAGACCTTAAGCCTTCATGTGAACTCCTGCAGATGAGTTCAACATTGCATAACTCTTAAACACCTGCACAGATAACAAGAGTTCAAGTCTGTAATTTTAAAAACTTTTTTACAGAAAGCAGATTTAAAGGTTTATTATTATCTACGCTAATTTGATTTATTATTTTTAAACCCACATTAATGTAGGAGGTGTCTGCAGTTGACAGGTCGACAATCGAGCACTCAAATTTTAACGCAAGCAGGATGACCAGATTTATTGTACATGGATTTGTAGACAATGGAGAAGAGAACTGGCTGTCAGATATGTGCAAGGTAGGCACCACAGGACATCTTTATTTTGGATTTATAAACGCATTCCTATAAATTGCATTTCCTCTATTTCTAACCGATTTTTCGCATGGTATTTGTAGTGATAAGAAAGTGAAAAACAGGTCACATTTTCAGATTGAAAAATTGAATATAATTCCTCTGTACCTTGGGGAAAGCATAAGGTAAAATGCATTCATTTTTTCTCTTTAGTGAAGTGAGAGACAAGAGGATTTGACTCAGTAAGTGCCCTTTTTCTTGGTATAAACAACACAAACCCTGGAGCTAGATACTGGTTAGGATTGGGGTAATTCCAGCAATAACTGCAGACTCACAGCTCCTGCACCCTATTTTTCCAGCCAAGAGACAGTTTCGAGATGTGGAAGGTCTATCACAAAGTTTGGGGCTGCCACGTGGGTGCTGGAGGCTGAGCACGTGGACTGCCCATTACCAGAAGCAATAAAGAAATGTACATCCACAGGGGACCTCAAGGGGACCATTTTGAACAAAGCTTTCAACCTAGGACTTGCTATGAGCACTGAGTGTAGTAAAGCACTCTGCTTTATTGATTTTGTGCTAATTCCACAAATTATTTCTTAACCCTGTCCCTGTACAAAGTGCAATTCCAGCTTGTGGTTTTCTAAGTCCTCCAAACATACTTTTAATTGCAGCTGTAGCTAATGAAAGCCCCTAGCCATACAGCACAGAGCAAAACACCAGCTGATGGCACTTTGAGGATAAAGGTTTTCAACCATTAATACAACTACAACTTCTTAAAATTACGTATTCCTATTTTACTTATTAGAAAACTATGAGAAACAATGTGAAACTAAAATCAAGGCATTTCACATTTATTGCATCCTCATTGCCTGCTATTCCTTGATACTAGATCAAAAGAAAAATGAGGCATGATTGTTGGATTTGTAAGTTAATAATTTGTTTAAAGTATCAGAAGCAGATTGACGTTTTCATAATTTTCTCTCTCACATTTTGCACTCTTAAAATAGAGTAGAACTTCACAATCAATGAGATAGCTCACAATTTACTTCAGCTCACAATTTGCTTCAGCTTGTCCCTTAAATCCATTTGATCAATTTTCCAGGATGTAGAGGCATGAGATAAATCCTTAAATTCTTTATCTATTATGGTAGCCTATATTTTATCGCAATACATTAGTTTATTTATATTTAGAAACAAATGGGTCTCAGCAAATCTTTTCAATAAAGAGTGGAGCAAACTGGACTGTGAATATATCAATCCTCCTATGTGTATCTGTTACTTGCTTTCCTTCCCATTAAGCAATAATGTTATCTGTATATTGATTTTTACCACTTCTAGCATGGTCACAGACAGTTTTATTGCCTTTTTTGTCCTTTGTCAGTTGTTGCCATATACTTAAGCTGCTAAAGCAAAATACTTTTAGCTAAACAATCCAGCTCAGTGGAGAACAGTAAAGTTTGTGATCCTGTGGCAAAGTCTCTGCCTGCATATGCATTTTTCCAAATAAAGCCATAAATCTGAAAGGAACACCAAGAGTTTATGCACCCTCTTATAAAAACACATCCTCTCTCTTACAAATGTGTATCAGAAAACCACTCTTGACTTCTATCTTCAAAAATATTCTAACAATTTGAATTAAAGATTTAAATTACTGAATAGGTGCACAAGTAGAGATATTATTTAGTGTTACATCCCAAGTTTGATTGAAAATAAAAATTGAAAGTGTCATTATTGATATCACTTTCCCCTCTGTAAAAAAATATTGCTCTGGGTATTTGAAATGATTAATACACTACCTATCACTCTATTTCAGCATTGTGTGATCACACAAACCCCTCTCAGCATCCATGACCACACATCCGTGCTACAGCTTTGGTTTTCGAAACATTCTCATACAAGTTCACCCAACATTTAGCAGTTGAGCCAAAATGAGCAGCATGAACCGTTTCCATACCATATTTACCATGGCTTTTACTTGTGTTTTACAAAACAGAGGATGCTTACTGTGGAAGATGTGAACTGCATCTGTGTAAATTGGAAAAGAGGTGCAAGGTGTCAGTACACCCAGGCATCGAACAACGTCCGTGTCGTGGGCGCTGAAATCGCTTATTTCATAGATGTGCTCACGGTAAGAGGCTGCTGTTTCTGAAGCTACAGCTGTAATACTGACTTGAAAGAAATACAGCTCTGGGACTTTCACAAGTGTGGATGTAACCAGCAGAAAATATTGTCCTCTAATCCAAGATCAGTGGTGCTGTTAACAAACCTTTTTCTTAAAAGGAGAGGACTGTGTGATAACAGCAGGGCCTGCCAACTTAGGGACAGGAAATTCTACAAGACATTCTCTTAGTACAGCCAAAGAGTTGCTCTGTAGGTGTTAACAAATGCAGAGTAAAATTTTACATGAGATACTGGATATGGCAAACTTCTTTTTCATGGAGACAGAACCTACCAAAATCTACCAAAGAGCTCACAAGAGCACCAGAAAACCAGCTGGCAGCCAGCAGCAGCTGGAGGACAACTGCTCTTGGAGCTCAACACTGGCTGGGGACAAGCAGGACCCACCAGCTGCCCCAGGGAAAGCCACAGTGGACAGTGCCCAAACCTACAGGAGGTGCCACGTGCCCCCCTTTTCCAGCCAGCTTCACATGGGAAGTGAAGCTTGGTCTGAAGCCTTCTTTTAATCTAATTGCTCTCAACACACATTTCCCATAAAAGAACTAGAAATAACTAAAACCAGAGAGTGTGCTGGGTCTAGCAGTGCTCCGACCCACCTCTCACTCTCCACATCTGCATTGCAGCTACCGAATTCCTGTCCAAAAAGGCTTAAGGCATCTCTGCTCTCATGACCTCCCCCAGCTTTTTGTGGTGCTTAACCTGCCAGGTGTAACTGAGAGTTCCTGCCTGGCCAACTCTTGCAAGCCAGCAAGCATTCTGTGAATCTTAAGGGGCCTGGGATGTGGAAGGATAGAGAGCCTCTCAGGACTCTTAACAGAGCTGTCTGGAGTTGTAACAGCCTCCAAAGGAGGGCAGCAGCTGAATAAGGAGGTTTGGAAAATCTATGTGTTGGACAGAAGTAAACAGCAAACAGACACCGAAATCCTATAGGAGCTCCTGAGTCGGCAGGCAAATTAAAAGCAGTTTTTCACCCCCTTTTTAAGTCTTCCCTGTTGCTGATGCAGACATGGCAATGTTTATTTGTTGCTGTTTTGTCAGGAGGAATATGGATACTCCCCAGCTGATGTGCACATCATTGGCCACAGCCTGGGAGCCCACGCTGCTGGCGAGGCTGGCCGGAGGCGCCCGGGCATCGGAAGAATAACTGGTCAGTGACTGCAGCCACGCTCACACTAAAGCCACCAAACAAAATGCTGCTATTCACTTTCCCTTATGATTGCATCTGTGGGCCGCAGGGTAGTCAGGGGTAATTGGAATATTACAGAACTCAGCCCCTTTCCACAGTACCCCAAGGAGCAGGGCCCTGGTAAATGTAGGAAAAGAGTGTGACGATTATTTTGCTTGCACATGTGTTGCACAGCAAAGGGATTTTTTTTAACATGTTCAGCACTTCCAGAAGTTAAAGCTGTGGGTTTGATCTCCTTATTCATCACACAGGCAGTGCCGAGGGCATTGTGCATTAAGCAGAGTGGTCTTTTATGCATAAAAGACAATTTTGGATATTATTAACACAACCCTTTTCAATTGTTACTTTTCCTCAGGCATTTCAGGCTTGGTGAACCTTGGACTAATAGTCTACAAAATTCAGTTTAAAAGCAAACCCAAAATGTGCTGCCCAGGGACAAGAAGAGATGCAAGTATAAGGTAGCAAAAATTGTGCAATTTGCAAGACCTTATAAGCACCTGAAATTGCTGCAGCAATTTGGGAAGCAAATTGATTCCATTTTCTGCCAGGTTCAAAAGCAAATCTTCTCATTTCAAAACTAAATTTTTTCCCCCAAAATCTGACTGGAGCCAGAATTAGACAGGCAGGTTTCAACACCTCCATGCTGGGTGGGGTGCTACCAGCAGAAATTCCTCTTTGAGTACTCTCAAGTAAGAGACCCCAGAAACCACACAGTTACTTGGGATGCAGACACAGTAACCTGGGTTTGAGCAATGTTATTGAAGAGAAGTTCAATTTAAAAAAAAAAAGTTAATTCCAAGTGTTGAGATTCAATATTGCTGTAAGTACGTAAAGCAGTGAAATTTAATAGGCCTTCCTGAGAAAAGCCGCTTGGTGAGAGAGCAGATATCCTCATTTTATTCATGACTGTATTTATTAGATATAAGGAATCATAGGCAACTATGTATGTGATATTCATTATATATAATCAATCAGTGACATGAAAAATGATTCTACATCTCTTTATCTATACATAACACTGCTCCTGTTCTCTCAGGACTGGACCCTGCACAACCTTATTTCCAAGGCACTCCAATTGAAGTCAGGCTGGATAAATCTGATGCAGACTTCGTTGACGTTATCCACACAGACTCAGCTCCCACAATCCCCAACTTAGGTGAGTCTTCAGCTCACTGTCCTGATATGAATTATTTATGCCCTGTGGCACTTAAGTGTTCTGATTGCTCGCCAAGGCTGTTGTGCTGTACCACAGACACAGAACAAATACACCGATTCAGTCACTAACAGCTCCTGTCCTAAAACACCGGGCACGGACAAACTTGAAGCCAGCAGCTACAGGTGAGGCGACGATGATTTAAAACATGCTTACCCCTGTTTTAAATGCTCCAGGTTTTGGCATAACCCCAGCTATAGGACATATTGACTTTTATCCAAACGGAGGAAAGCAGATGCCCGGGTGTGGGAAGAACCCTGTTTCGCAGATCGTAGATCTCGATGGCATCTGGGAAGGTAAGTGTTGTTGACTGCATTACAAATTAAGGGCAAGGTCACCCCTCAAAGTGTAGCCACTTATCTTTCCTTAATTCAAGTGTTTTGCATTAGCTCTTGCTATATCCACCAGCAACGGCAGCTGCAGACTGCAGTGAAACTTAACATGCTCAAAACACACCACTTTTCCAGAGCTTATTAAAAAATAAACAAGACAAAGGGTTTGCCTCTGGAAAATACGTTTCCCCTAAAGGATCCAATAGCAGAAACAAAAGTTACTGGAGCCGTGCCAAAAATTTTGAAGGGTCTGTAACAATACATTGCATTTTGTGCCTAATTGCCCAGCAGCAGCACTGCTGGAATCGGGTAAAGATGTTCAGAGCTACTCCTGTGAGAGTGTCCTCAGCTGAAATTCTTCTGAGATAGAGCAATTAATTCAATTTCTTGTTAAGTTACCGATTACAATCGGAGCTGCATTGAAGTGATGTCATTGTGTCTATTTTTAGGCAGCTAAAAAAAGATTGGCACGTAGTTGCTCAAAT
This sequence comes from Orthonyx spaldingii, assembly GCA_013397795.1. Lineage (NCBI taxonomy): Eukaryota > Metazoa > Chordata > Aves > Passeriformes > Orthonychidae > Orthonyx > Orthonyx spaldingii. The sequence continues at coordinate 710,526 of VZTJ01006632.1, forward strand.
ACACTGTTCTTTGTTGTTTTATGCGGTTCTAATAAAATCTCTGAGTATCAGAGAATTCCTATGTGTCTTTCTAAAATTAAATTACGCGTAAGATTTAAAAAAAAAAAAATAAAGGAAAAACCCCGAAGATTTCTGCTGTGGAGATTTTGCAGTACATTATCTGAGCTTTCTTACACTACTGCAAACACCTCAAACTCTGGGAATCCATTAACTGACTTGTGATAACTAGCTTTTTACTCCACGTTTTATTCAATGCAGCTGGAGGCATTACTTTTTCATTCTCCCCCCTCCTTTTTTTTTTTTTTTTTGATAGAATAAACTTGTTATCCATAATGGGGAATTAAAGCACAAAGAAATAACTGCGTTGCATATGGTCTTCTTTTTAACCTAAAGTCAGGAAAATAAAGGCAACACAAAGGAAAATAATATATTCATTATTTTAATTCTTACAGTCTCCCTTTCTTAAGCACCCCCCAAATAATAATAATTTTGTTTTGAAGTCCTCAGCTGGAGCAAATCAGCGCTGCCCTAGGAAGTTCACTGTTAAATACTTTTCATTTGGTTTTCTTTTGTTATGGTAATGAAACTGTTGCCTACAAAAGACCTGCTTCAGGCAGCTCTTGTTTCTATTGTTAAACTCGGTCAGATTGCTTGAATAAGTGTTTTTTGAGGGGCAGGGGCTGGGCTGAGCTGCACAGTCGGCCTCCACAAAGCACTTCAAGTTCGCATTTTATACCTGTTGAGCCAGCGACATTCCTTAGGGCATCAGTGCATTAGACAAGCTTCCAACCTGATGTTTGATAGTCCAAAAATTGTGACGAGGCCTTTGAGGAGGAATGATGCCTCTCAATGACACGGGCTTCTCTCCTGGAATGGCAACAGAAAGGAAGAACTAACCTGGGGGCGTCTTTCACAGGAACTCGGGACTTCGTGGCTTGCAATCACTTGCGGAGTTACAAGTATTACTCAGACAGTATTATCTACCCAGACGGATTTTTAGGCTATCCTTGTGCTTCGTATGATCTTTTCCAATCAGTAAGTATTTCTCAGAGCCTCAGGATGGGCCAGATCGAAGGTAGTGGCTCTTATTCATGCATCTGAAATGCTGTTTATTTATGCTGGCTTGCACCCAGTGTGTAAGAGAAGCGTCAAACATCCTGAAGTGCTACAGATTGTGCAGCTGGCACGGGGCAAAGTAGGAAAAGGTAATAACACGCAGGGATATGCCTGGCTCTGTGCTGGTGTGGCAGCCCTGAGGCATTACTGTGCTTGGTGTGGCTTCCCCAGACCTCCTCTGCTGCATCCAGCTGGGCAAGAGGTGAGGAGCAGAGACTGTCCCTGTGAGGGCCAAATGTCTTCAGCAAAGAGCAAAGAGCCCACAGGCAAGCTTTCAAACACGGCTTAAGTTCCTTGTTTTTAAAGCAACAAGAAATAAAATGAAACTTGATAACCTGGTGGGGTCAGTCCGTGAGCAAAGCACTTTGGTGACTGAAGATGGCCCCAGGGACAGGGCAGTGGTTTATGGGTCGAGGTCAGGAAGCCCTTCCTTGTCCCAGACAAGAGATAGGGAGCTACAGTCCAAGAGCTGGCTCACTTACATCATCTTTCTCAAGTCAGGGAAAGGGTTACTTGAAATTTGTTGCTGTTGTACAGGGCCAGTTAGGTGGGTATATTAAAAATAAATCCTTTGACTAATTTTTTTTTCTTTTTCTTGGCTGGTTGGATAATGTTATTAATAGATACATTTGTTTTCACTAGGGAAACTGTTTCCCATGCCCAGAAGAGGGATGCCCAAATATGGGTCACTATGCAGACAAATTCAAGGACAAAATTGATACTGATTTCCTGAAACTTTACCTGAATACTGGAGAGGCCAGGGATTTTCCTCGTGAGTTTTGAATGCTTCCATTACTACACACTCCATGTCAACATATTTTGTTTTCCTTTTTGCCAATTAACTTTAGCAGAAGGACAGATCTCATCACGGTGCAAAATCTCTTCAGTTCTTTATGCTTTTTCCTCTTTTGCTCCACCACTAATGGCAGTTTGGGGTCCTACAGTACAAGAAAGTTGGTGACAAACTCTAGAGTCTAGTGGAAGTTACTGAGATGCTTAGTAGATTGCAAGGGGGGAGAGAAAGGGGGGAGACACAGTGCACAGAAGTTGCAGCAGGGGAATTTCTCATTAAATAATATGAACATCACAGTCACAATGGCAGTGGTTGAATGCAGGAAGAGGATCCCAGGGAAGCTGGGAAATCTCCATCATTGGAGATGCCAAAAACTCCATTTGACAAAGGTCAAGAACAAGCTGGTCACAGCTGGCCTGGTTTCAGAACTGGATGGACCAGATGACCTCAGCTATCCTAAACACCAGCTCTCAAACACAATGCTTAGGTCACCTTTGTATGCACAAATCAGGATCTTCTTGAGCTCCTTTTATTAATTGCACACTAAAAGGAAGTTTCCACCCACAAAAATTATTTTCCTGGAGCTTCAGAATTTTTCCATGCTGTTTAGATTCTGTATGTGTCCTTATTTATTCCCTTATTTCCAGCTTCACTGTGTATGAAAACCTTCATGATCAAAATGCTGAGATCTATATTGTATTTACCAGGGTATGGACTAGTTTTCTCATTTTTTTTCTCCCAGAAAGTAACACAAATGTCTTCCATGTCTCATGTTAATCTTATTAGGACACAATGACACATTTGACTCACTGGTGCTTGTACCTTCTGCTCTCAACTAACGTGTAGAGACAGGAAAATTAAAAAAAAACCCCTTAGCATTTGGTATTTTGGGGTCTGTTTCTCCCTGGGTACAATCTAACTCCCTGTATTTCTTCTGTGCAGTTTGGAGGTACAAAGTAACCGTGACCCTCTCTGGAAGGAGCAAAGTAAAAGGATATGTAAATGTTGCCCTGTATGGCAGTGATGGGAACACAAAGCAGTTCCAGATCACCAAGTAAGTCAAAAATTCAATACAAAAGAAAGTTTTCTTCTAGAACCCTTAATAATTAATAATTCTGTTTAAATTGATCTCATGAAGAGAGAAACGAAGAGGCAGCATATCAGGCCCACCTGCCTTTGCTAATGAAACTGCCTCTGGAAAACAGAGATTTGGGATGAATTACATCAGAAATCTGGCAATAATGTTGTTACTGTATAATAAGATAAACATCATCTCTCTGCTAAATTTCTACCCTCTTGCCACCACAGCAGAGCCTTTGACAGGACTGGTAATTAACAGTAAATGCTGCTGTGTCTCACATCCCTAAAATGCTGTTTTTCACAGGGGTACCCTCAAACCAGACAACACTTACACAGCCTATATTGATGCAGAAGTTAACGTAGGAAGAGTTACCAAGGTTAAATTTCTTTGGAACAACAACTGGATAAACCCAACTTTTCCTAAACTGGGAGCTGCAACTATCACAGTAGAAGTTGGACAAAATAGAACAGAGTAAGTACAGCCACTGTGAAAATTTTGGAAGTTACTTGAGAAGACAGGTGACAGAATTATAAGTGGAGTGAAAGTCTTTTCTCAAGAAAAGCTATTTAAGGCATTAAAAGAAAGAGATTCTCAAGGAAACCTTTTCTTTCCTTCCTTTCAAGACACTGTTCATCCATAGTTCAATTCACTACTACTTCAATCTTTTGCCTCAAATAACCTCAAAGAAAAACTGAAAATCTTTCCAGGCTTTAGAAGAGCAAACTTTCTGTATAACCCTTTGGGTGAGAAAAATTAACCCTGGCTTGGATTGTCAGCATCATTCTTGCCAAGCTCCTACTGTCCACAAAAACAGACTATTTGTGGGTCTGATTGGCTGTCAGCTGGAACCTGCAGAAGTATTCCATTCATGATCCCTGGGGTTGTGATTGACAAAAGAGGATGATGATAATAAACCTACAATTCCAATAAGGAACACTAACACTTGGAGCCTGCACTGAATGGCTGCATAGAAAGCTGGGGGAAAGAGGCTAAAATTGATTTCTGTAGATTTCATAAAGTATGGCTTGGATGTTCAGATTATAGAAGCACGATTTACTGATCCAGTTTTACTAATTTGCCTGGACTTTTAAACATGAAGTCCCTCATTTTCTTGATCAGTTATTTCATTTTGTCCACATCATGATTTGGAGGTACAGTGTAAATTTTAGACCCATCTACAAAGGCACAGTTAAAATTCCATCACTTAAAAGACAACATGGGAGGTGGAAACAGTTTCAAGCAAAGTGAAATGATTACAGCCCAGCACCACTTTAACTTAGCTTAAAGCAGAAGTCCTAAGCCTGGTTGTAGTTTCTAGTCAGCAAAGCACATTGCTGGCAAAGTGTATTCCTGTAGAAAAGAACTCACCCTTCTACTGACTTGTAGCCTTTGCACAAGTAGTTGTGGCCATCTGGATAGAGATGGTAGCACAAAATCTGGGGGAAAAACCCAAAACTGTAAAATTAAAGTAAGACAGGCAATGAAGCAGAATGAATACAGCCTATCAATGCTTTCCCCAGCAGTCATATTTCAAATTTAGAAGCTCAAAGTGTGTTCTGTTCAGTTGTGTCAAATGACAAATCAGTTTGAGTTAACATCAAAATAAATCCACTTGTATAATTTCAACAACTGCTGACAGCTCAAGGTGTTTTCACTTATTTTATCCTCAGGTACCGTTTCTGTGGCTCTGGGACTGTGAGGGAGGATGTTCTGCAGACTCTGACTCCTTGCTAACAGCACATTTGGATGTCCAAAACCTTGCTACCAATAAAAGCAACTCATACATAAAACACTGGAGTCTGCAGCTGTAATACTGGTGGTGGTTGCTGTTTTGGGTGGGTTTTTGCTGGTTTGGGAGGCAGAGATTAAGTCTGTGGAGACTCCTCTACAGACAGAATTTTTAGAGTAGCTTTAGGAGTGAGTGTGCCAAAACCTGTTGAAGAATTCCGCTGCTTTCAGCCTGTTTCAAAATGGTTTCAGACAAGAGGAAAGGGGCAGATAACAGAAACAAATTCATTTCTGTCCCCATGTAATCCTGCCCCATCTCCTCAGCATCCTGCTGGACAAGCAGGCTGTGTTCCTCTGCTGCCTGAGGAAGCTCATCCTCACTGAAAAAACCCACAGAGTTACTGGGATCTGCTGCCACACAGATCTACTGCTCCTGGGGACCTTTTCTCATTTTCTCCTGATCCTCCCCAGACTGGGACACTCTGCTCTTTCTTTCTCCGTGGTTGACCTTTCCTCTCCCAGAACACCCTGTCCTGAAGGACATCAACCCCCCAGCAAGGCTTTAGATTCTCCATGCAGTGGTGGAGGTCGAAACCAATTTATTTTGTGTTGGAGCACTACTTTTCTAGTATAGAAAAAAAAAGCAGTGTTTTATTTGGTTTTTTGTAACCGAGTGCATTCTGCCAGCATTTGCTCGGTGATGGGAGGGAGATGGGGAATGTAATAATAGAAAATGAACCATCAGTACTGAAGATTAGCAACCTGTGGGCATGCTCTGGGCTGGAGTAAGTTCTTTATGTAAAAGCCAAACTGTTCCTTGCTTTAACACAACTGAAGAGAATGTCCTCCAGCAATTTCAGTTTTAGTCAGAGACATGCAGGCTTGCTTTTATGTTTAAAAACCTTCTAAATTGCACTTGTGCTTCTTGCCCAGTTCAAAAGGCACTATTTGGTTTAGATCAGATGTATGGAAGAAGCTCTTTTTTATAGGAGTGGCAAAACCAGCACAGGTTGCCCTGAGAAGTGGTAGGTGCCTAGAAATATTTGACACCAGGCTGGTTGAATTTACTGAATTCCTTGAGTATTCCCCCTGTTCCATTCCTTCTCTCCCTGTGCAGCTCCTCAGGCAGCAGCAAGAGCAGCAAGCACACAGCAGAGTTCTCTTTGTGTGTTTTCTTCCCAGCCTATGCTGTCCAGAAGGACACTTACAAGCTGACACTTATTTTGTCTCCAGTTTTTCCCAAATGTGGTCAGTCTTATAGAGTTAGAATAATACAGTCAGGCCTAAAAAATCCAAGGATTTCAGTTCTTTGTCCTGCATCAGGCTGTGCTAAGTCCAGCTCTGAGTTGCTCCTGCAAAGCCTTCCTTGGCTTTCCATGGCTGCAAGGACACAGTTGGGCAGGAGGAAGAGGTTCCAGCTACAGGAACAGAGGCTTTCACACCTCATCCAGTCCTTGGAGAACACACAAACCCTCGCCAGGGAGGTAAATAGTGATGGGTTTATGCGCAGCCGTAGACACAGGAGCTGGTGTCTGATGCTGGGATTTCATGTACCCCACATCCCTTTGGCCTCGCCTGCTTCCTTCTGCCTTCCCTGTTTGTGTCCCCTAGGATTTGGTGTCCTGATCTCAGTGCCTCCTGCTGAGGAAACCTCAACAGGGTTATTAACTTCCTAACACCGCAGAAGAGTTTCTCCTTTGTCTTTTGTTCCATTACCTTGGAATAAGCAGACTCTTGCCTACACGATTGTTTTGACAGTTATGATATTCTCAGCGCTATCCTTTGCCATAGCCACTTCAGCAGCCCATGTAATTTTAACAAACACCTAACAGAATCAAGACGTTCAAGTTGACAATAGCATAATAAAAAAATCTCCTTTTAATAATGAACTGGAGCTGCCGTCATCTTGTTTTAGCAGAGTAAAATCTCTCCCCCCCCCCCC
>VZTJ01006632.1:717233-778630 GCA_013397795.1 Orthonyx spaldingii
CCCCCCCCCCCCCCCCGAACACTTTACAAAGCTATTACATAAAACGCAATGTTAAATGAACAACAAATTACTTTCCCTTTAGCTAGCTTTTAATGCTAATGGTGCTATTTATGCCTGACCTTTTGAAATATTAGATTTTTTTTAAAATGACAACATAAAAAGAATTCTTGTTTGAAAACGCGAGCGACTTTAAACCACATGTTATTACTTGTAAGTATAGCATGCACATGCATCACTCATTTCAGTGTCCCATTTCAGGCTAATTGGTATATATTTCAGTTGACATATATTGTTCTCCTGCAAACGTGTCAAATTCCTTAACGATGGCGGTGACAAAAGCAGAACGCTTGAGATATATAAATTATGCTCTTTACCATATAATCATTCCTATCTATTGGGAATGCTATTTGTGACAAACCATGTTCAAAAATACACAGCAAATTGATTATATTTTTTTTTTTCTAACTTTAATATCACACCATTCACGGCAAGTTTTTGATTGCATCCTCAAATGTAGAAATGTTTTGATTTTTATCTGCATCGTTTTGCACCTTTTGAAAAGCTCACTTTATTTATTAAAGGAAGAGAAGCACAGCGAGAATCTTAAAATGTATCTTTTGTTATCAGCATAAGAAAAAAAAGTGGGCTATAATTGTGGATATAGAGTGAGTAATTTGGTGAAAAACGCTTTGTGCTGTAGTTTAGTTTTTATAATTCCTGCCAGAAATTACTATTATTTTGTTGGTGGGCAGCATTGCAAGAAGAATTTTAAATATTTTAAATATGGGAACAACTTGGGCCACGTATTTCCACTGCATTTCAGATTACCGTGCGCGATGCATTTTTCCCCTTTATTACAAATCATCTTCAAATTAGAGGGGAAAAAATAAAAATTGAGGATTTCATGTGACTCTAATTATTACTGCAATACAGCAGTGCTCATTGTTGTCTTTAGACAATGCTGTCCGCAGTGATTACTTTGCTCCATAAATCAGTAGCATAATGAGGTTCCATCTTGCAAGAAATATTTGAGCCTGTCTTAATTTGGCATTGATGAATTCTCCTTCCTGAATCTCTCGAGGGTTTTTTTTAATCTAGTTTGTCATACTGGAGCTTTCTTCACCTAGCCCCAGCTGACAGTGTTACGGCTGCGTATTTATTTCCACACCTTCCTGGGATGTGTCCTCAGAGGTTGCAAATAGGAATTTTATGATGTTGTGCCTTGAAGGCTGGTTCTTCTTGATTGGGGTGTAAATCCCAAACTGTTTTGCCCCACCCTCCTCCTTCAGAAATATATTCTATGTGTGGTTGTATTAAAGTGTGGAAAAACAAGGCTAAATTTGTGAGCATCTTGATGCTGATACAAACTGGGAACACTTTCTTTGACAAAAGAGATACTCGACGAAAATACCATCTTTTGCCGAAGAAATTATACAATAAGTTCAGATACACGTTTTTTTTCTAAACTTTGAAGACAGGAAATGAGTAAAATATATCCCCTTTCTTAATTGGTCAAAACAGGTCAGCAGAGGGCAGAGGAAGAAAGGAGATGGTTGATGTGATGCTCCACAGCTCTAAATGAAAAAAATACCAATAGTGCCCTATGTGATGCTTACTTCTAAACTGTGCTTGCAGGCAAACAGAAGCAGGAAGCAAAGCACTCCTTAAATCAGTCTAAATGTTGTGTTCAATCACACAGTAACAATTGGGTGGGTGCTGTGCTTGCTATTATTTTGTTGGCCTATATTTTGTGAGACCCAAAGAAAAAAGTTGCATTCAAGTCCCACTTCGTGCTCTGGCCCATGGAATTATTGTTGTGTGTTTATCCTATGGAAAACATTACCTTTAATTGCATTAAGTAGATAATGGCTTCACATCTAACCAATTAGGGAGGTGAAGGGGAAAAAAAAGGATCTAAACCTTCACTGTAATGCATTTGTTCAGATAATAATTCACATTATTGTAATTTAGCATATAATTTATATAACCTAAGTCTCACTTCCTTGTGAAAAATAACAGCAATGAACATTACTCTGGTGGCTTGGGTGCCTCAGCTTGGGGTGTGAAGTTTCAGAGGATGGATTCCCCTCAGAGTCCTGATTTTCCTCTTTGGAAAGTGAGGTCTCTCCTGAGTGCGGTACCATTTCTTGCTCAGGAGAGGTTCTTCATGGAGGAGGAATATATATAATCATCACTTTAATTATATGGGATGCGAACCATGGGATAAGCTCATGTGTGTGTCCTGCCTGAGGTGATGGAAGAGCAGAAGCCACCCCTTCCTTCTGCCAACACAAAGCACTTCAGGCTACAGCCCAGGTCAGACCACAGAAACTGGCACAGGGGCTGCTCAAAAATAAATTAAACAAACTCTCAGTTTAGACTGACAGCCTTTCCTGTATTGTCTCTAATTCCTTACCCACACACCAGCCATCTCTCATTTGAGGAGGGGAAAAAACCATCAGGAGGAAAGTGTGAGAGAGTTCTCCACCACCCTCAGCTCTCACCAATGTGCTCTCAGTCCCTCGGGGGATTCTGTGGCCTGACCTCACATCTCTTTCCAACCTTTCTCATCTCCCCCTTGCTTGAGTTTGGAAATCAGTGCATCTGACCATTTTACAGCCCTGCAGAGGCACAGAAAATTCAGCAGGGAGTTAGAGGGACTGTGTTTGCCCCTCTGCACCCTCCCTCTGCCATCACTCACCTCCAAATCCCCACCTCCCACAGAACGCAGGGAGTTCTTGGGAAAGGTGGCTTCTCCCCTTCATTACGGACAGAGTGTAGATCCTAAAGGCTTTGCTTTAATTCCAAAAGGAGCCAAAATATCTTTGCTGGGTCATGAAAATCAGCCTCTCATTCCCTCCCACGGAACCCGAATCAGGAAGCCTCTCCCGGTGGCTGTGACAGAGGGGACATTGCTCATGTGCCATCCCTTGCTGGGTCTGAAGGGAAGGCAGCACAGCAGCAGAAAGAAGCATATTTTTATTGCATAGGACCCTTGAAAGGTGTTAAAAACTTCTTTTTAACCAAGGAAAAATGCTAAAAGTGGAGAGCAGAGTGACTGCACCAAAGAATAATTCTCCTTTTGACCCACAGAGAAAGAGGTGCCTAATGAAAATATATGATCACGGACAGTGTGAAGATAACTGTCTGATCAGATAATGGAATTGTTTTCAGTGATAAGAATGAATCCATTACTAATGCAAATAACTATAATAATTATAATTTGCAATACAGTAAAAATCACCTAGTCTACCTCCTCCTCTGACAGGAGACTGTATAATAAATTATAGGCTGAGGAAAAAAAAAAATCAAAGGGATAAAGGTTAAAAGATTGAAAAAAATTCTGAAACTTAAATGCTTAACAGGGAAGTCAAGACCTGAAAGCAGAAATTGGTGCTATTAAATAAAGCAATTGTGAAGAAGGAGATATTATGGAATTGATTAACAAACCAGAAACCAAGCATTTCCTCGTATCACTACCTCTTGTCACAGATTTCAATAATTCTGAAAGAACAAAAAATTAAGAGTTGGCGTATAACAAGGAAATTAATTATTTAAATGTAGGTGAATATGCTAATAGTACTCTGGGAAGATGAATGTAACTTAACACACAAAAAGCCCCCAGAAGGTTCAGTAAATTTGAGGAGTTTCTCCAGTTGCTTTTGCTTTGCTTAAGTATCCAAAACTGGTCCAGCAGTTCTGTTGCTCCCAACCAGGACAGATGTTACGGGGCAGATCCTTTAGGGTTTTCTGGGCACACCAAATTGCTCATAGCAGTCCCATAATCTTCTTTGTTCCAGTGAAGGATTTTGGGCATGGATGTGAACAATGCTTAATTTCAGCTTTGGAGGAGTAGAATAGAGCAGATGAAACAAATCCTGTGTGCAGGGTTTGCCCTACAGTGAGCTTTTGTTTACAGCAGCTCTGCTTTCTCCACTGGTTAAGCAGAGAGGAAATAGTGATGCACAAGGTTTATCACTCACTGTTGGCATCACACCAGTCCTACAGCTTTAGGTGATGGAGCACTGGGAATCTCCCAAGAGATGATGTAATTCTTCCACAGCCATCAATTTGAGTAAAATAGCTAGTAAATAATTGAGTCTAAAGCACTCTTGAAGATCATGTAGATCTTCATTTTCCAAAGGTCAGGATGTCCCGTAACAGCCACAGAGAAAAGCCAGAGATTTTAATGCCAGGGCTGTGTAAGGGAGGCTTAAACACCCAGAGGTGCTGACACTCAGTCAGAAGTAGGGGTGACTACCAGATTAAATTCACCTTTAACTCAGAGTGGAACCCAGTTCATTGTGGTTGGAGTATTTTCCTGCATTTTTAAATTTCAGAGTAAAAAGCTTGATCCTGCCAAAACTTCCCCCTCAAGTCAGTGGTGAAGTCAAAGATTTCTCAGCCTCTTTGAAGTTGTTCATTGCAGCACTTTTCATGCAGCTGAAAAGCTCAGCACACTTCTGCCAGCAAAGCACCAGTGGTTTATCAGAACTTCCACAGCATAGGAGTTCAAGGAAAATGCTTTAATGATGCAAATTCTAAAAGCTAAGTGAGTGGAAAACTCACAGTCTGCTTCACAACCATGACTTGTGGTTACCTCCTAAGTGCCATTATCCAAAACACACCCAGCCAATACAACATTGACTGCTGCAACAAGCTCCTGAGGTTAAACACATACCTTTCAGCTTAAACACAAGAAGGCCTTTAATCAATGTTTGCAAAAGACAAAACCACAACGTGCCTCAAATACCCACGTCCCATTTCATTGTTTGCTGATGCTTCACCAGGGCTGTTTTGGAGAGGGATGCTCCCAATACGAGTCCTTCATGTGTGTTCACACAGAACAACTGCAGCATCAGTTTCCAAATCTCCTCCCGGCAATAAGATGCTTATCTGCCAGAAACCAGCATTCACTGCCTAATCCTCAAAGCTCCCAACAGAACCATAAAAAACCATGACAGGTCTATAATACACGATTGAAGGACCTGGGATTTAATTAAATAATTAGATTCAGGGCATGTATGAAACTGGTCTTCAGATATGTCAAAAGCTGTCAGGGCAGGAATGAGATGAATTGTTCCCATGTTCTCTAGGGGTAGGACAACCACGGAGAGTCAAAGCTGACATTGTGTAAGAATTCAGACAGATGAGGACAGTGAAACAAACAAACTGCCCAAGCAGGTGACACCATTTCAGCATCAGAAGTTTTAAAACCAGATTAAACAAAAGTTGGGAGTAGTTTAGGCAGAACTAATATTGTTTTGCAGCAGAAGGTGATATATGATTGATGCCTGAGGTCCTTTCCAGCTACATGCATCTCCTGTGATGCTCTGACAGAGCTGCAGTTGCAGTCAGCAAAAATACTGGATGGATCTGAACAGAGCTAGAGAAGAAAAAAGCGAAAAAAATCTGAATTATTATATGCTACTTCACTCTGAAGGGGAGAAATTAAAATTGCTTCTGTGGGATGTGATCAGTGTAGTGTGTCAAGATCCTTGATAAACTTGTGGCACGTTTTGATCTTCAATCTCATGTGTTTCACCCATAACACAAAACAAAAGAAAAACAACATTAATTTAAACGTTTTGGAACATCCTCAGTGATGTTACCTGATTCTTCAGCTGCCTTACACAATTATCAGACTGAAACATTGACCTTGCTTCCTGAGTAGACAAAGCTATTCTCCTGCCCACTGTGTAAGGAATTTGTCATGGACAAGGCTGTGTGTTCACAACACCCTGCAGACCGTACTGCTATCCAGACCTCTGCCAACACAAAGAACAGTGGGAGAAAATCATCTGAAGAAGGATGCTGGAATGTGTTTGTGGAAAAAAACCCACATTTAGATACAACTCCTGCATACATCAAGCAGAAGCAGCACCTTTTCTGCTGGATTCTGCTCTGCTCACAGTGAACTTCCTTCAACTCCACTCATTTTGACGAGTCAGTAGTGATCTAGGTAAAGTGTGGTGGGAGGGGGGACACGGTCTGAGAAAACAGATCCATTAGGATTGTCACTAGATGCAAAATAAACCTTCTGAGCAATCCATTGCCTGCAGTGCTTTAACTGCAGCCTTGTGGGTGTTACCAAACGTGGACCTGCAGGGTGTTTGTGTGTGAGGAGCACCAGGGCAGCACCGAGGCTGCTCTGTGTCCTGCAGAGGAAGAGGATATGTTCAGTCTGGTGTCTGCTCTTATCAGCTGATGGCAGACGGAAGTTCCTGCTAGAGGTGTAGAGATTATTCCTCAAAGGGAAGGAAACACTCCTTGTTGCCCTTAGGAAAGGGAGAGTCACCTTTCTAACTCCTTAGATTACTGTGGTTTAACAAACCCTGGTATTCACAGCTCTATCTCATCACCCTTTGCTTTGAAACCATCCCTGATCTTGTGGCTGCTTCTGTTCTAGCACAAGCCAGGTCCTGGTTACAAACCTCTGCAGTCAGTTCTTTGTTTCCTTACACTCAGTCTGGTATTGTCCTCCTTTCACATCTTGGCTTTGCTGCAGCACACAGTATTCCCAGAGCAATCTTTGATTTATTTTTCATTTCTCCATGTCTGTCAGCTCACCTGTGGGCACTGATAGAAGGATGGTAGTGGCTGCAATCCACCAAGTTTTTAATTTTTTTTGCCATCACATGGTAGTGAACACCATGTCCTCCCTCAGTAACTTCAGCTCTGGGCACAAAGGCATCCAGTAAACTTCTGGGATATGGCATCCAGTAAAGTTATCCCTATTATTACAATCCCTGAAAAATGAGAAAACAGGTACTACTTTAAAATTATAGCTAGCACCTAATCAACTGTATGTTAACCAAAGACAATACAGAATTTCTTGGTTTCCAGAAAAATGTTTGCAGTTAACTGACAATACATAGCATACGGATGGCACAAGTTTTTGCTGTAAGAAATTGGTCTTTGCATCTGTGGAACTACACAGGCTGTGGTGGAAACTTCTTCCTTTTTTTTTGAATACTCACATTCAAGTCTCTAATTAGAATGAAAAAAGCCCCACACTTTATTGTGGCTCTGCATTGGTTCCACCACAAAACATTTTTGTGTGTTAGAACACAGCAAGGCATGAATGAGAACTAATAAAACAGAATTTATTAAAAAAAAATAGTAAATACAAGACTGGCAAATAACAGGCCTGAATCCCAGTCACACAAAGCATCTGCACTTCTCACTGATTTATCCAGGCTGCATCTCTTGAAAATCAAGCAGTTCTTGCACTGAGTAAAGGAGCTCTGAATCCATGGTCCCTAAGAGAGCTGGACACTGCTGTCAGGGAGGCTCTTTTACAAGTTGTTTTATTCCATAGCCATTCACAGGAATACAAAATCTGCAAACTTCAGCAGGAACTTACATGATTTTGTAGAACTAACAGCCTATACAAAATCCTTCCTTTCAAGATGGGGTTGTAGCTTTAAATATAAACAAAATCCTATGAGAAAGCCATAAGATTTAGAAAAGTCCTGTGTAAGGACCAAAATCTGAAGGCACACACATGAAACCCCACTGGAATCTTCAGCAATGTGGTAGAACACTGAAAGCAAAATTTGGTTCTTAATGTGTCTCTGAAGACTGTAATTATATTTCCCATTGTACTAGTAACATTAATTGAATGTTTAGCTGAAATCAAGTTCATTACAAGTTAAATACAGTACCCAGCCTATTAGGATGGTGTTTATAATTATAGTCATAAAGCACTTGTAAAACACCTTCATTGCAGCAAATAGGTGGAAGTTGGGTGTAGTGGCTGCTAAAGCAGCTCAGTTCACTCTGCATCTTTGCAGCATCGTGGACCAAGGTCACCTGTGCCACTGAGTCACCTCCAGAGCTGGTGCCAACACTGCTGAATTTCAGAGGGACACGGCCTACAGCTGTTGGCAGAAAAATGTGATACTGCACAAACTGTTATGCAAGGGTTTTCTCAGTGCAGCTGGACCTTCCTAAACACCCCATGATCTATACAGAGGCACATTCTCATGCTAATATACCTGGTTATTGGCCAGCTTATTGGCCTGGTAATGCATTGTTAACAATAAAACAGCTTTTAATAACACAGGACCTAAGAGATTACAGTTCTCTTTGATACATCACATTTTGTATTTGATTTCCTGGCTCTCTGAGAGCATCATTGCAGAAAATACCTAATCTGTTTCTGGCATCGCCCGAAGTCTTTCTGCCTGAACTCCAACAAACACCCCACTCAGAGCTGCACCAATTTTGCTGGAAGTTGAGTCACGAGCAGCTGTGAAGTTCCACCTTGGGCACATTTGGATGACACAAGTGAACCAAAGCAGTACAGACGGTTGGTGTCACTCCTGCTCAGCTACACACACGAAGGAGCACCCAAAGTCAAGCATAACCACTTGGCCTGTCTCACTTTCATAATAAATTAGGTTTCTTTTTATAGCCGTTTTTATAAGAATAGCAGCACCCGAAAAGAGTTTTAAGGTATTTTATTTGACATGATTGAAGACACAAGAACACTCAAGATACAATCCAGACAAGTTGTGAACAGCTCCAAGTATCAGTGAAATCTGAATTTATCTTGCACAGAGGTGAACAAGACCACAATGGTTGGTTTTATAATATAGTTTAAGACTATTTGAAGCAGGTGAGTACTGTGACATTATGCCCAACAACTTTTACACTATTCATCCGCTTAAGCCACTTCATATCATAAATATGCAGCTTATCTTGGCTATTAAATCTCTGCAATATATAATTAGCCTTCTCATAATAATGCATTAAAACTCCTGTATATAAATATTGGTATATTCATACCAATGCAAACTGTCCTAACCACCACTGCACATTTATCATATTCTAGCACAATTAATCATTCCATCACAATTAGCTGCTAAACTTCAGCCTAGGGTTCAGTAACTTGGACCCAAGCTTGCAAGTTGCTGCTTAGAGCAAAACTCCTGCCAAGACCTTCTGCTTTCCCTATGGGTAGCAGGCCTTGTTGTCTTTTCAACATTGAGTTGCACGATGTCATCTGAAACCCCTACCAAAGAAAAGCCCTGCAGGGCATCTCCTGCAAAAGTATCACAGCTACAATTCTAAAAATGCCTCATTTCCTAGTAAATCTCATATTAATTTTACAGCCTAACATCCTTTATCAAAATGGGCATCCACATGCCTCTTACAATGTAAAGTTGTTTAATTGGGTTATAGTCTACAGACCACAGCATAATATTCTACTTAACAATTCTAATTCCTTAGAGAGATAAGCTAATTTTCCATTCTGAAAGAGGGCAACAAGGACAGCTGGGAGTTTGTTCAGTAGTTCAGTGCTCTGCAAAGATAAACTTGACAGTGTTCTCACCAGACTGAAGGAGGAAGTGCAAAAATATGTAAACCACATTTTACAGTTACAGGGATTTCAGCAACAAGCCCCTGCTTGGATCCAGATGGGATCTTACAAAAGGTGAATCAGAAAGGGCAGAGAATCGCTGCTGTGCAGGGAACTGTGCTTCAGAAGAGCTGCAGAAACCACTTGTAGCTTTCCCTACAGACAGGCTGGAAACAGCACAAAAATCAGGGGCCACCTTATCTTGCAGGTCACCTCCTCTGCACAGGGGAGACATGGGGTGGCAGCCATTTCTTAGACCAAATCCTGTGTTAAGGCCACTGAAAACAAACCTGTGCAGAACTGGACAGATTCAGCTTAACATAGCATGCAAAGACAGCAAAGCTGATTTTTCTCTAAGAATCTTGGTTTTGGTAGGTGGAAGTGGCAGACAGAGACTGGATCTTACCTGCAGCTACAAGACAAGAGTGTTGCCTGGCTTTGGAAGGTAGTTTTTCATTTGTTGTTGTTGTTGTTTTTTAAACTAGAGAAGATCCTTATTAAAAACCCAAAACCTAGTGAAGAACTGTATACCCAGATTTTACAATCTGATTTTTGGCTTTACAGGAGGATTCATCCATTATTATGGAGAACTGCTGGAGATGGAATGGTCACCACCTGAAACAAAGAAATGAAAACCCCAGCAACAGACTAGAGCATTTGTGTGATGTGCTTAGCTGGTGTGACTTGCATTGCAGGAACAGTGTTGTGTTCTCTGACACACCAACATGTCTTTCCTATTATTATAAGATCGGCCTTTTACATTTCATATCTTACCATCTTTAAAAGCCTATAATTACAGAAGCTGATTGAGAAACTATGTTATTTAAAATTAACAGCTGAATGAAATCAACAGAGGCAAAGTGCATTTTTATACAAGAAAATAGCACTGTAGAAAGAAAGAGTCTGTACAATATTTAAATATTGTATATACATAAAATTATATCGTTCATAACTCATCTTAAAGTTTCTCTTGTTTGTAAACCATGGAAAGCAACACACAAAAAAAAAAATCCCAGTATTTAGCTTTTAAAGCATTTAGCAGGCAGCAGGGAATCGACTGCTAGCAAGCACACTTTGTAATTATAGAAAGTATCCAGCATGATACTGTGACTAGCATTCTCCATAGTCCTTTATTTATTTATTTATTTATTTATTTATTTTAAAGCTGAATGCAGAACACATTTCCCATTCAACCAGGGAATTCTGCAGGAGACACAGAAAACTCTAGGACAAAATGCAGTGGATCAGTTCTGCAGCTCTCTACTGTGGCAAAACTCCAGGATAAACACAGAAAGTGGAAGTGTAGGATTGGAACATAAATTAATGAAATAACTGGTAAAGCTTTAATCTCCCAAAAGTGTCAGTAATGGATTTAACTCATGCTCAACTTTTTAAAAACGAAGGTTTAGATTAATAACTAATGTTGCAAAGTTTTGAAAATGTAATGAATTCCAGCAGGTAATCAGGCAGCTGTGTATAAATGCTCTGAAAACTGTCAGCATTTCAGGGTGATTCTACAGGTTGGTACCAGTCTGCTAATTTGGAGTGGGATTAGAAACTGAGTTTGAAGTTGTCAGTTCATGGCAGATATAGAATGTAGGTTTCAGAAGTTTTCCTCATGTAGCATTTTGCAAAATAAAAACTATTCTAGTTGAAAAAGAAAATTTCCAGGTGAGCATGCTTAAGGAAACATTTCCAGAAAGTTGTTAATTGGAAAACAAGATGCTACCATGGCCATCATTGCATTCCCCCTGCCTTAAGAGCCCTGTGCTCACTGCCAGGTAAGGAATGCTTTATTTAATGCTATTTGCAGTTTTATTCTATTGGCTTCTGCCCTCCACTTCATTGGCCATTCAACTCAACCCAGCAATATATTTTACTCCACTAAAATGTTTGCTACACAAAATATATTATGGTACTTTTGATCTGAATGTTTTGTCTCTTGTGAACTGTTCAGATGTTTGTGGACAGCTGTGATGTAGCTGTGCTTCCAAATCTTTACGTAGCAATGAAGAAAACAAACATAATCACTTGGACAAGTGCTTGATAAACCAGATGGGTCAGAGGGACGTTGACAGGCGGCAGAAATGTGGAAACAGGAAGTTCAAAAAGTTCAGCAAAGGCAAGTGCAGAGTCCTGAACCTGGGCAGGAACAGCCCCATGCACCAGGAGAAGCTGTGGACCAACTGTCTGGGAAGCAGCCTGGCAGCAGAACGAGACCTTGGCACTGTGGCACACACAGGGCTGAGCATGAGCCAGAAATGTGCCCTTGCCATAAAGAATGCCAACAGCCTCCCGGGCTGCACTGGGAACAGCAATGTCAGCAGGTCCAGGAAGGTGATGATTCCCCTGATTCAGCCCTGGTGAGACCCTGTCTGGAGTGCCAGTTCTGTGCTTCCCAGGACAAGAGAGACACGGACACGTGGCACTGAGAGCAGCAAGGGGTCATGAAGGCAATGAAGGGATTAGGAGACCTTTCATGTGAGGAGAGGCTGAGAGAGCTGGGGCTGTTGGGACTCAAGGAGGCTCAGGGGATGGTAGGAACGTGCACAGATGCCTGAGAGCAGACAGGAAAGAGGATGGAGCCAGACTTCTCAGAGGTATCCAGTGAAGGAGCCAGAAAGAGGCAACACGCACGAATTTAAACTCAAGAAATTCCTTTTAAGCGTAAGACAACAATTTTTGCAGTGAGGGTTGCCAGATAAGTTGCCTGTTTAGGGATCTTCATTTTGGAGTTTAGGGATCTTCATTTTGGAGATAATCAAAATTGGAAAAAGCAACTTGTTCTGACTGATACTCTTTAGAACTGAGAGCTTTTAACAGATAGTCAAGGGATGTTCCCTTCAAGCTCAACTACTCTGATTCTGTGGTCAGATGGAGACTAATAAAGTACGTTTAGAAGACCTAAAAGAGAAATAGGTTTGTTCTTAATATTATTTTCTGGAGTATACTGAGGGTAATGTTAGCTAATTAATTTAAGAGCTTGTTCTGAGAGCTTTGACAACAAAGGCCTTGTTTTCAAACTGGAGTAATCAATACCAGGCTCCCAAAACACATATGCATTTCCTAAATAAAATTTTAAGATTTCTGGGAATTTTCTTTACTCAGAATTTAAGGAATTTAGTTCATATTTCTTTGAGTCATTGCTTTTCAACACTTTGAATTCTGAAAGCACTGTGCAAAATCAAAAGAATACTATAAACTAATTTGTTCCCACAGCCAGAGGATGGTGCTGTTTAAACAGATATCCCACACAGATACACCCCCTACAACAGCCATGTGGGTTAGTGAGTTTTTCTCAGGAGGAAGAGGAAGAAGAAGAAGAAGGCAAAGAGATTACAACTTGGTATTTTTTTAACTAACCTTCAGGACCCAACAATAATCAGTGTTTATTTAATAAAGGCAGATCTTTAAGCATGCTTGAATAACTTGGTAACTTTTACTACCTCTGGAACTTTCACTCCCAAAACTTTTTAAGGGTCTTTCAAAACCTAGCCTTTGGTCACCAAAGGGCACAAACACCACAGACCCCACCTCACCAGCTGTTCTCCCATAGCCTGCTGAAATTCAAGGTGATGACATGACAGACGGAAGTCAAAGAATGGAACAGTGGAAGATCAGTCTCACAAACAGGCTGTGGTGGGGGAAAGGGCCGTTAGTAATTTAAGAAATCAATACCAACTTTGACACTTTTAGAGGTTGCAACATCAACAGCCATGGCTTTGATTTCAGTGTCCCCAAACTGCATCAGAGTTTTGATCTCGCGCCGGTTGGGCACGGAGGCGTCAGTTCCCGTCAGGTCCAAGCGCAGGGTGCCGCACTTCTTCACGCCGGGCTCGGTGATGAAGCTGACATTGTCTTGCTCTGAGCTGTAGATATTGATCACTATTACCAACTGAGAAGGCTTGGCAGGTGTGTAACTGCGTGTCACAGTCTCTCCCAGGGCTACAGACTGGTCGGCTGAGATGAATTTGTCGAAGACGTCGGTGCACCAGCGCGTGCCGTCTTTGACGAGGAGCTTCTCCGGCGGGTGCTTCCCCTCCACGAAGCGGTTGAGCACCCCGACGCCGTAGGTGAGAGGGGAGCGCCGCACCTTGATGACAGCAGGGTCGAGGCCAAAGAGAACAGCTCCCTTGAGGATGGTCAGACCCACATCCTGGGGAATGATGACCCGGCACCTCGAGCCAAAAGCGCTCTGCACGGCTTGTTGGAGCAAGGGGGATTCAGCAAAGCCGCCCACCAGGAACAGGAACTTCACGTTGGTCACCTCTGGCTTGTCAAACACTTCACCTGAACAGAAACAGAGCCCATTCAGTAAGGAAAAATCCACTTTGACATGGCAATGCAAGTGAAAATCCCAATGTCTGAGTGCACTGAGAGTTCCCTGCACACACACCAGATCTGGAACTGCCACATCTGTGCCCACAATGCCACCCTCAGCAGGCACCAGTCCCACTTCTGTAGTCTCTACTGTATTTCACTATGAATTCACTCACCTCAAAGCATACAACATTTCTGAAGTGGCATTTAAAACAGACCCTTTATTGCATTCCAGATAAATCACCCCATTTTAAACTCAGTTATTATTTCTGACCCCAACTCTTAACCACAACAAATACCATCTGCAAAATAATGCCTCTTTACATTTTTACAGATGTTGCTTCTTAGCTTAAGCCCACATCTCCTACTTTCAAGAAAATCATGCAGGTTAGTTGCAGGCTCACTTATAGTTCAAAGAACTGAGTTACCTGTCACAACTGTTGCAGTCCTAGGTCTCCCTCTCCCTGCTCACATATAAGCTGCTCTACACTTGTTGTCTTATTTAGTTCTGAACTTTACCTAATAATTCCTTAATATATAGTGAGGAAAGCTGGTTATTCCATTCCAAATATGATTCAAATAGTGCTTTGTAATGTGTAGAAAGTAACACTTTTCTCACGGCATGCATTATACTCTACTTGATACAAATTTCATCTTCTACCAGGAAGACCTTAATTAGTAGCTTTCCCAATAAGCACATGTCACTTTCCATTACTGGACAAATAAATTCATTGCTGCTTAAGCCATGCCCAGAAGTACTTTTACCATGATACATCATTTACTACTTGTGTTTTAGCGATGTCAGTGATTTGGACGATCATGAACAAATGTGACCTTCCACTGGGGAGGAATAAATTGGAGGTCTTAATACCAGGAATAATCAGAAATTAATTACATCTCTGGCATTATTAAGTTGTTGCCTGAAACAGGAAAAAGAAAGAAAGGATCTGGATTTCTCGATGTATGTCAGCCTTCTGAAAGCTTGCAGCTCTGGAAGCACAGAATAATTGAAGCTTGGGCAGGAACAGGACTGAATCACACCCAGAAACTGGCACTAGAGCTAGGTATGAGTATGTGCTCAGGACACCTCCCTTACTTTTATTATTCTCCTAACAGATTTGTAGAGAGCTGCAAGTTTCAGAAGGGAATTCCTTGTCCACAACTGGTGTATAGCAGGAGGGTTGTTACTGGGTTGAAATGGGTGAGCACAGCTTCAGTTTCAGCTCAGCCAGAAAGTAGAATTACACAGATACATACTCAGGTGCTGGACGATCTGGTCAATCGTGGGTTTGAAAAGAGCATTCATTGCATCCGGGCTCATCCTCAGCATTCCCTGGGAGGACCACTTCACAAAGTCCACGCTGCAAAAGAACAGTGAGAAAGAACATTAAAAGATTACAGCTGAGCTGCAAAACAACCACCAGACATAATAAATTAATGAGTTTACAGAATCTGCATGCATTTTCCTTGGAATAAAGTGCCCCATCTCAGGCTAGTCCCATACCAACTGCAGTTATGTAAAACTTGAAGGGAGAATTATTATTTTTGCTTGTCTAATTGTTGTTTTCTTTGCCTGATTGCCTTCTGCAGCATTAGCAATGCTCAACTGCTCTCTGAAACAGCTGGCAGTCAATGCAGTGCTCGCTCATCTGAAACAGCACTGATTCATCCCCAGAAGGGCAACATTTAGATTATTGCAGTAGCAGGCCAAAGCCACTGGAAACACACAAGGAAAATAAAATAAGCAAGTTGGGAAGCCTCAGGAGGCAGAGGAGAGCACAGCACTTTTAATGAGGCATAACATTTATTAAGTGAATCCAGGCATTATGCTATTCCATCACTGATACACATCTGTACAGCTCAGTAGTCTCCCTTTCATTCACACACATTATATGTCAACCTTTACACTCTTTCTAGCCTGTTAGCCAATCCATCTCATTTCATTTGAAGGGAGCACTTAGCATTTCCTCTAAGATTCACCATTAAGACTACTAATAAAAGGAGATGGCCTTGTGAGGGGGAATATTCCCAGAAATCTTGAATGATTTCAGAACCTCAGCCTCATCTAGAAAGGGACTTTTAGCTGGATTCCAAGTCGTTGAAGTTTACAGTACATTTACCAATAACTTTTGAAAGAGATGCAGGAGTTCCAGTCTGCATACTACAAAAAGCCCTGGCTAGTTAAAAAAACTAAGGTACAGGTACTAAGTATCAAATCTTCCCCTCTCAGGTCCCAAGCCTTCTGCCCCAGATTCACAGGTTCTCTTGTTCATTCTCTTTTACACCATTAAACTCCACATTTTCTGTAGTATGTAAGTTCAAAAGATGCAAAATGCCCATTTCTACTTTCTTCTCACTTCCTTTTCTACAGCAGCCCATGATCCTGTCATTTAGGGTGACTTCTTGACACTGAAAATCACAAATTAAAATCTCTGGAGGGGATTATGTCTCCCTGCCTATCAAGCAAAGTATCAAACTTGTAGAATACTGTAAGAAGCAAAAGCCTGCCATCACTTCAAAAGCTGAATGTTTTCCCATTGCAGAGCTTTATGCAGTAGTGTATGATTTCTCCAGTGATCTGATATTGTTAGTAACTTCCCTCAAGCCATGAACATATTTACACACCTCACAATCTTGGATTTTTTCCAGGATCTAGGCTGCTAAAAATTAAGGTTCTAGGCGACAAATTCTGTGTTTGATCTGACATTCATACTTAACGTGCAAGGGACTCACAATATTCAGTCAAAGCCAAGAAAGTGAAGCAGTGGTGGCCTAACAGAAGTCATAGAAAGCAATACCTGAAAAGTGCAAGTCTTATACAGAAAAGCAAGAGATTGATCAGAACTTTGAATTCTGAAAACTGCATTAGAGGCAGTCCTATTTTCTCACCCTTGCATTACATATTTACACTATTACCTTTCAGTCCTAATATACTCTAGGATATTTTAATTATTTGTCTTTGCTACCAGTAGTTCCTTCTGCATCCATGTGGTTTCAGTTGTGTACTCACTTGCTTTTCCTCAAGGCATGTTCCACGCTGTGACCTCGGAACTTCTTGTAGTAGTCAATGAAGGAGAAGGGCAGGGTGATGTTCAGGGGGTTGGTCCTGTCGGGAGCTGCCGCCCGCTTGCGGGACTCAAACGCGATCATCAGATCCACCCAGGCCGCAGGACGCTTGATTTTAAACTGCTCAATGAAATCTTCCCCAAATATTTTACACAGCAGCTTTTCAAACTCGTAGTCCACGCCCAGAGAACCGTAAGGCCCACCTGTAGCACAGACAAAACACAGCTTTAATATTCGGGATATTCTTTAATATTCTTATGACATTTCGAGGTGACCGTGTGCACATCAGAACAACACTCTCAGGACTGTCACGGGAGAAGGTTCACAAAAAGAGGTTCTTTCCCAAATGGAACAGCTGGTCTAATACACAACATGAGCTAACCTTTGCCTCACTGTTACTCCTGTATCATCACAGCCAATGTAACACTAACACTATAAATCAGTGATTCAGCCAACCAGCAGCTGGCTTACACTAATTTTGAGTGCTGGTCCCATTTCAGGAAGAACTGTTAATAAAATGCAATAAAGGCATACATTTCCTTCACTGAGAAGCCAAAACATTACCTAAATACACAATACACAATCTAATCACATAAAGCAAGCAGTGGAAGTGACATCACCTGTTGCTTTGTAGAGCTCCTTCAGATGTCCTTCGGGGAGCCTGATCTGATGGACAGTCATATCCACGGTGCCTCCTCCGCTGTCAACCACGATGTACCGATCACCTGCAACGCCAACGGAGAGGCCAGGGGCATTTACATCCCTGTGAGCACAGCAGCTCCCTGCAGTGAGAGCTCCTGAGGGCTCCAGGGGAGATAATGGCCTACAGACAGCCAGGAATGGCTCTGCTGGAGACCTGATCTTTACTAGTAATTGTAACACAATGATTGATAACAAATATGAAAGTCAGACATCAAAAGCTATTGTAGCACAGCTGAAAGGCAGATTAGTGGGAGTGCTCATGCTGCTGGTGTACATCCTAGTGGGCTACCAAACTAATGCTGTGCCATATTTACAAGGCCTCTTCTGAGGAAAATATTCTGGCTGCATGGCTTTCCACCATCTCTTTAATAAATCGTGTGTTCCTAGAGCACACAGAATTGCGGATCAGCATTTGTAACTAAGAGTAGCACATGAACTTGTGGTTTTCTTCCTTTTCCCCTTTTTAACCACTGAGTTCAGCATTTGTAACTAAGAGCAGCATATGAACTTGTGGTTTTTTTTCCTTTTCCCCTTCATAACCACTGTGAGAACAATGCAGTGCACAGCACCTTTGCGGGAAACACAATATTTGCCTGCAATACAAAACCAGTGAGAGCAAAGTTTGTTCAAAAAAGGACAGTACCTTCCTCCAGCTCAGACCAGATCTCTCCTATGACATTTTCCACCATGAAGGTCCGACTCTGCCGGTTCCGGCGCACGTGTTCCTTCCCTAGTGATTGACACAAAAAAAAGTTACTGAGTATAAAAAAGCATGAAGAAATAAAATCATGAACTGCAGGAAACAAGTGCAAGCAGGCTGACAGATCTGTATGCATCATTTCTTAACAAAAAAATGTACAAAAATTATTGCACTGGGACCAGGAACGTTAGGATGTCACTGCTAGAAAGAAGGAAAAATGGTTTAGAGCCACCCTGATCTTCCTTGATATTGTTATATATAATTATATGTATTTTAATAGACATTAATCACCTAATACAAATAATGCAAACTAATCATATATGGTAATAACCTAATAAAACAGCTATAAACAGGTCTGACTTGGGGTTTTTTAATACACTCTGGCTTGCAAAGCATGGGCTGGCAGCAGGGTAGAGGGCTGGCAGCCAGCTGTGCTCACAGCCGCCTCCATCAGCAGGTGGCAGCCCCAGCCTGCTTCCAGACAACCCCCACATCACCCAGGATGGGAGAACGTTCCCACAATCCCAAAACCACTGCTCATTTTGAGTGCTCAGGCAAATACGCCTCCCCAGGCTCTCAGCATGTCAGTCTTGCTCAAAAGTAGCAGCCAGCTCTGCTGCTCAGATGAGTAACTTCTTAAGGACACAGGGATCACCAGGGCTGACCCTCATAATATTTAAAATACAAAACAATTAAAAATTAAGTGTAATCTTGCAAGACTATTACAACAATCAGTTAACTGACAAGACTTAACTGCTACTTAGACATTTAGAAGATGCAGAGCAGTCTGTCAAGAGAAAGCAGAGTAGTGAGAACCTTTGCTATTTATGCTTCTAAATCAACCTCTACAACTGAATGATCAAAAAAACCCCTACATTCCTTGTGTTATCTTCACTCACCCTCAAAGGCACTTCATAAAACACTACAGGAGAGGCAGCCTGTCAGGAGTAAAAATTCTTTCTGAAAATATCAGCACGCAAATCACAGAATGCACTTTGCTTCCCATTTCTATAGTGCCTGTCATCAGAAAAGAGAGCATCAGCTCCAGTTGCTCCTGCACCCTCCCCAAAAAGACCCCACGGTGCAGAGCAGCTGCCCCAGCCTCAGTGCACTGACTGGGCAGCACAGGGAGAGCTCAGATGAAGCATTCCGTGACAGAACAAGCCCTAGGTCCAAGCAAGGGCCTGTCAAGCCCACAGAAATCAATGGCAATCCTTTCATTCCCCCCTGTGGGCTAGAAGTGAACACAAGAGCCAGTCTTTAACTACAACTGAAGCAAGCTTATCCTTGCTACTATGAACACTAAAATTTTTGTTTTGACTTCACAGCAATAATATGGTCCTTGGAGTGCTTCTCTCTGTTTATATTTAAAGGGTTTTTCTCCTTAATCTGTTCTCAGCTTGTCTTGGGTGCCTGCCATGCCTTTATGAAATTTTAATTCCAACCCCAAATTAATTCACTCCAAACTTTGTTTTCATTAATTTTGACATGAAACCTTTCTCATCCCCAACAGCTTTTTACCATACAAAGTCAAGAGTGAGAGTGGTACCCCCACCCAAGAAAAAGCCCGTTAGCAGAAATCCATGATCTGCCAGATTCTGCACAGCTTCAAAACCTTAGCCAGATCAACTCCTTTATTATTTTCCCAGAAGCAAATCCCTGTGTTGTCTGAAACTGAGTTCATGCAAAATCACATGGAACTGGAATAGTTCAGGGCACGAATGAGGGGGACAGAAGCCAAGGGGCCCTGAAGGGACTGAATCCTGAGAGCAGATTGTGTCCTGTACTCTGCGTGGGCCTCCAAACACTGAACA
This sequence comes from Orthonyx spaldingii, assembly GCA_013397795.1. Taxonomy (NCBI): domain Eukaryota; kingdom Metazoa; phylum Chordata; class Aves; order Passeriformes; family Orthonychidae; genus Orthonyx; species Orthonyx spaldingii. The sequence goes on from VZTJ01006632.1 coordinate 737,203, forward strand.
CATCTGACAAGTGCTGGCTGGGAGAGCCACGGATTTGAGAGGATGATGTAGTCACTCTGCCTAACTATAACAAATATGCTCTGGTAAGTGCAGGAACAGCTCTACCAGCTTAACCTCCCACCTGTCTCTACTGTTTTGATCTAGCAAATGTGATAAAATACAGATTCTTCTGAAAAATTCCTCCTAGGATGGATTGTCACACTACCATCCGTATGAAGACAACTGTTACAATTCACAGAGATATAGGGAAATATGCACATTATGCAGCCATCAAATCTTACTGCTGCAGGCCATTTTCCTTTTTTTCCCCCCTCTATCTCCCTCCAGTTTCAGTAGGCTGCCAAACTCAAAAAACTCTGGTGATGAAGGATCTTTTGGCAAGCGACTTGCAGTGGTCCAATCTCTGTCCCTCCCCTTCAAACACTGACAGTAGCAATAGATCTCAGGTCAATAAATCAGAAGTGCATTATCCAGTTGCTCTTCAACAAGCAGATAAATCCATTGCTACATTCCAATGCCATGTGTTCCACTGAGTGTTGACAGTCATTAACGATATTTCATAAAGATGACACCAAAAAGCATCTGCCAGTACTTTGGAACACCTCAGACTAATGGTTTCATTGCAGATCCAGTTATTTAATGCTGCCTATATGATGCAAATAATCAAACACATAATTGCTTCCAACAAATTAAATGAAAAAAATGATCCAACATGAAGTACCAACTTAATTTAAGGCAGACAAATACTATTGTGAAAATATTAAAAGACTCCCACAACATCCAAATAAAGGCAAGACACAGAAGCTACCTGCATGCTAAAATTCAAGTGCATATTAGGAAGAAATTCTTCCCTGACAGGGTGGGGAGGCCCTGGCACAGGTTACCCAGAGAAGCTGTGGCTGCCCCATCCCTGGAAGTGTCCAAGGCCAGGCTGGACAGGGTTTGGAACAACTTGATTTAGTGGAAGGTGTTCCTGTCCATGGTAGGGGATTGGAATGAGGTGATTTTTGAGGTCCCTTCCAACCCAAATCACTCTGTGATGTCTGCTGGGTCAACATCTATGCAAGTCTCACTATGGTAAGCAGCAGAACAGTTTATAAAAAAAAACTGATGCCAGGCTAAAACATTTCAAGAGAACAAGGACAACAAGAAACAGTCAGACATCAGCCCTCAGGGACAAAGCAAACTTAGGCACGAGAATCTAGAAAGTGAATGAACAGAAGTACCCTGTGTAAATCCAGTTCCAATAGTGTCACTCGGGCTGTAGCCATTGACAGGTGCCCTACTACTCAGGTCTATCATCTGGTGCAGGCGCAGCTTTCGGCAGTAGATAGAGGCAGCCTCGGGTTCCAGGGCAATGATCAACTGCTCGGGGTTCTCAGGAGATGCCATTCCTGCCTGCGAGAGAGAAGGGATCAGAGAGGTGGGGTGGGGATCCCGCAGCCCGGCAGACCCGCTCAGCACAAGGCTCTCCCCAGCCCCTGGGCTCTGCTGGCTCACCCCTCAGAGCTCAACCAGCAAAGGAGCTGCTGCCAGGGGAAAAAGGTCTGCATCTGGGAATTGTCCTGCCCACACTGTACAGCACAACTCCACAGGCTGGCACAGGGAGGTTTGCATGCACTTACCATGCTAAGTGTCTAACCGAGCACTTGTGTACATGACAGGTGGAGAAACGAAGAGAATCTGTTTGAAACCTGTAATAATTGGCCTAAAACTCCTAATTAACCTGTGAAACTGACAGCTAACAGGGGCCCCAGCCTCCTTTCAGCCTCCTTTGGCCTCTCCTTGCCACAACATTTTAAGTATGTCTTTCTTTATGCCCCAGATAGTCACAGTCCTTGCCAAAATGAGGTTCCTGCACTGTTTAACTGTATAGGAATATACAATACACTTTGCCAGTAATGCATCTTCTGTCTTACAACTAACATTTTCTGTTTCAAAATCCATTGCTTTAAAGTACATTAGCTTTTATAACATCTTCAAAATGCTCAGTATATTCAACGAGACAAAATATATAAGGGCAGGTTCCCTAAAATGTAATGAGAACAAGACTAAAAATAATACCACATTATAAAATCAGCATTTGCCATTCTTTCTATTTTCTTTCTCCATTTTCAGCCTTCAGACACAGACATTTTCAAAAAGCCACAAGTTCTTATGTAACTACATCACCCTCAGAACTTGGGTTAAAGAAAAATATTCAAAGAACAGTTCACAAAACTGTGTTTTAATTTCTTTTCCTTGGTACTTCTGCCTACTGAATGATACTCTGTTAAAATAGACATTTTTCAACTCTTTCTGACAACTTTTGGGTTACTTGCTATTACTTTTCAGTTAAGTGCCTGAGCACTAAAGCTTCCTAGCAAACAAATAAAACAAAATGAACATTTTTCTGCTTCCACAGTCAGTCTTCCAGCCTTCAGTTCATATACACACACTGTGGTGTCTCCAGAGCATCCCCAAAATGAGGCAGACTCACATGGAAAGTCTGCAGACTTGGACTGGAATTTGGCTTCTTTTATACAGCTACACTGTGGGGCTGTGGGAATTGATGCCTAATTGTCACCAGCAGTCAGAAACTCGAAGTAAAGTTGGTTTAAAAAGGTAAGACTTGGAGACACAAAACTGTCCTTCTAATGTACTGACTCATTTGACCCTCTCCATCTTAATAAATAAGATAACAGATTCTTACAGAAAGCATCTTCCTCATTGTTGGTAACAAAAAAAAGGCAAAATAACAAGTAAGTTCCCAAATAGGAACGAGTTAAGAGTTAAATTAATCATGGTTACTCATTATTTTAAAAGCACACCATGACTGGGATTATGGTCACTTTACATCCTTTATTGCCGTTGGGCAAAACTTTCTCCTTCAGTTACATCCACTGGACTAAACAACATGATCTGAAATGTGCAGAACTGTGTGGGAAGGAAAATATTGTGCAAATACTACAGAATATCAAACCTTGCCAGCTGTGTGGCAACACATACTGAGAAAATATTATATTGAAAAGAATGTTTGCAACCAAGCCTTCAAACCTTGGAAAATACAGATTTACAGCAGCCAGAGTAACCCTAAACTGTATGAAAAGAGTATCAATTAAGTACAAACTCTGCTGCCATCACAGCACTTGTATGTGAGCATGTGGGCAGATACAGGCTTAGATAAAGCCCTGGAGCTGTACTGGGGATGAAGATGTGCCTCAGTATAAACCCAATCCCTCCTGTGACCCATCCGGATGCAGTAGGCACAGGCAGGGCTGGGTTCATGCCAGCTCACTTCAGCATCACTTATCTCCCGCTGAGCTTTTCCACACAGGAAGCTTTGGTTTGCTGTGTTGGAACGAGCAACATTCCAGATAGGAATCAATACTCGGGTCTCTGACAGACATTTGTCTAATCTGCTTAAGAATTCCAAAAATGTATGGTCTCTGCACACAAACTGTCTTTGCCTTTGGAGAGTTTTGCTAAAAGCCTAATCTGGATCTTGCTGCAATTCTAAGGGCAGCACTTCCTGCTCTATCCAATAAGGGCTTGGAGAACAAATAACTCCTGACTATCCTGCTGCAGTTTTCACTTATATGAAATCCATTATCATGTTGTGTGAGAGCTGTGAATCTGAGCAGCAAGTGGGTTTTTTTCAATATCTGGCAGTGTGGATGAACTCAAGAGTGCTCAGTCTGCTCCTTGCACTGGGCATGTGTCAGCAGCACAGACAATTCTTAGTCTAACTTATGCACTAAAGACAAAATTGTATTTTAGGGAAAGAAGAGTTTATTTCTAAGGATGTTAAAATCCAAAGGCTACAGCGCAAAGCATTTGCAGAGGTGACAAGGACTGAGTTGCAAACACATGGAATGCACTGGTATTTCCTAACTGGAGGTGGTGGGGGGGAGATTGTATTAATTGCCAAATCATCTTTTCTAGGGGGAATTTTAGTACACACTCCCAAGGCTGGTTCTGCTAAAAGAAAACAGTAAACCATTAACAATAACATTTGCTTCCTCCCCTCCTCCAGCAGCAGGCTGCACCATGAACTTTTCACACTGCAGTCAGGAGAGGAAGGCAGTGACCTGCAGCGGATGGACTCGGAGCTGTGTTCTCAGACCCTCCATGCTCAGCAGATGCTATTCTTGCTCCTTTTTCTCTCTAGCTATGATTTTAACATACCCAAAATATCTCCTGAGGAAAACATCCAACAGAAATGACAGTTTTTAACAGTTCAAAGCACAGCTGATCCTAACAGAACCTCATGAAGAAAATAATGAGGGTTTTTTGTTTAAAAGCTTTTCTTACAGAGTTTGAAGGGCCAGTTACAATCAAGAATGTGTTGTTTCACGTCATAAAAAACCCATACATACCAAAAGAATCTCTTACAGTGAAAGGTACAGGGCATCCACCACATATTTTTATATGCAGACACACATATATATGCACATATACACACACACACATATTTATATATAAATATATATATGTATATGTAGCAATCAACATTTCATACCCAATGTATATAGTATTTCTACTTAGCCCATGGGAGAGAGCACACTACATATATATCTATATATCTATACACAGCACAGGGAAAAGGGGGGAAGGGGAGATGATAGAGAAACATGAGCACATAAATACTGCTGGGGAGGAACGGAGCAATGAGGTTGTTTTAATACAAGCTCCAGGATGAAGACTTAGGCAGTACATCTGTCCCGTCATTACGGCCAAGGGACAGATGGGAGAAAAATATTGAGCATGCAGAGAAAGAGGAGTGGAAACAGCAGGCAGTCAACATGAAGAAACAGTGATGCATTTGTTAAAGTTATTAATTGCAGGCATTTGGGAATTTGCTGGATTTTACACGTTCTGCTTTCTATCTGCCTCACTCCGTGTTCTCGCCCACTGCTGCCCAAGTACTACTGTAATAAAGAACAGGGATTCACAAGTTAACAGGCCTGAGCAGGACAGATCCAAACAATGTCTCAATATTCAACATTCTATAGATCCTTCTGGCAGTGGGACAGACACACCAATTTTCTTTTGTCCAGGGCAGTTTATAGCAGACTTTAGAACAGAGCAGTGTCTTGACTCCAGCCTGTTAAGGAGATTTTCTTTCTCCTATAACACTCACTAGCAGTATAAACCCAGTCATCACTTATGAAACATGAAGGAAGCAGACAGCAGTTTCCCCAAGAACTCAGAAGTGGAAAACTCATCATGGGGTTACAAAAATTCTTTGAGCACAAAAAATTTCTTAAAAATTACTTTGCAAGATGTTGCTGCACTTATATACCTGGAGGAAGCAAAGCACATTATGAAAAGAACTGCTCTAAAATTCAACTTTGCTCATATGCCTGAGGACTAGGATTTCATTTTGTGACAACAGAACTCCCACATTTTCACTCCAGTAGCACAGGTCTGTGTGCTGATGCCATTGGCCAAGATGCATCATTGACAGCAAACTTCAAAGTGCTTCAAAGTCTCCTGTACTGGAGCATAAATAACTTCACCATCCAGATGCAGGTGAATTCTCACCCTGGCCACCAGCCCTGTTTTTATAGCCAGAGATGTGTCACCAGGAGAGAGCCACAGCCGACCACAATACACTCCTGACTCTCTGAACAGCATCAGCTGCCAACTGTTAGACTAATTCACCACTAGCAAATATTGAGGTCTGGACTGCAGCTCAGTACAGCAGTCTGAGCACTTCCAGAGAACTGTTTTCACTCACTCCACATTCAGAATCACCATTACTATAGATTAAAAGATGCTGCTTTTAAAACCCAGCCTCACGTGCCACAACACACAGAAAAGAAAAAAAAAAAAAAAAGACAAAAAAAAAAGAAGCAATGCACTTCAATTGTTTAAATATTGCAATGTATATGATCTTAAAGACAGCATTATAATAGAACATTCCATGTAGTCAGGCTTTTTTAAAGTAGGCCTAGATGAAAATGTCCCATCTCTGAATGCTGCTGTAATTAGAAGCATCAGCATTTAACTGCAGTTCTCCACAGCCAGGCAGAACACTGGTGGTTCTATCTGGCTTTATTTATTATATCACAAAAGAAGCAGAATGTTAGGAAATGCACCATCATTGAAAAGGTACATATTTCCTGTTACTATCCTTGCAAACTACTGAAAGCAACAACTAACGTTCATTTTTTTTTGGTTTTTTTCAGAAAGATATATCAGATATGTTTTTAAAGGGGAAAAAACCCAACCCGATGACTGATTCGTAACACAAGGAACATGCCTTACATGGAGTACACCTGTTCTTTTGAGTTATAAAACTGATTAAAAGAACTGACTGGATGAATTCTACTGCTCTGATATATTTTGTAGTCATCTAAGACCCAATTCAGAACTGCTGAAGGGGTGCAGGCACTGCATTCACAATTAATAAAGCATTTTCTGATACAAAAATGCAGCATAAATAAAATAAGCAGATCAACACGTGCAAAAGAGCCACCTTCATTACACAGTTGGAAAAACAAGGCACAGAGACTAAGAGGCTTTTCTTAATGTTGCACAGGAACCCACAACAAGGCAGGAATTCCCTCCATAACCCCAGAACTCCAGTTCAGTGTTAAAGTCCTACTCTTCCCCAACCAGCAAGGTTCCATTTCTGCCTGTGACATGGAGCACATGCAGAAGATGCAGGAACAGCTACATCACAGCTCCACCACAGCCCTGGGTCCCCATTCTTCTCTCCCATTTTGTCACCTCCACCAACTGCACTACTTCAATCACTCCTGAAGCAATGCTGCAGACCAGATGAGAGCAAGGATCCATTCTTCTGGTTGGCAAGAAAAATCTCTTTTACCACTAAAGCCCCACTTGTAGGCACCAGAGAGAAAATTTAAAAGTTGGATCCCATGAAACAGCTCTGTAAAGATGACGTGGCTCATTAGGAAACGAAGCTCTGCAGGACAACATCATTCATCCAAAACAACAGAAGCCGAGAATCAACATCAACATTTTTCTATTTTCCAAGATATTTATTATAATTAGTAACAATAGGAAAGGCATGATTGCAAGTTAAGCACTGTGCAGACTGCATGAAGAAAGTATTGTGAGGCTGAATCAAGGCAAGACAAAACAGAGGCTGGAAATGAAGTGCCTTGTGAAACTTCCACTGTTTAAACTAATCAGTTCATTGTGTTAAGGGATTCATGGTAACACCATCCACTTAGTGCCTTGGGAAGTGAGCTGCTCTAATCCTCCTCCTTTCTCACTAGCTAGCACTTTCTCCAGTCCTGTGGCATCAGACTGAGATGTCGCAAATAAACGACTGAGATCTAATTACGGAGGCAGAGCGTGCCAGGAAAGAAGATGAGCAACATGGGAAAAGACTCCCAGCATTATCCCAAAGAGGCACACGAGGGGAAGCAGGGTTGGCAGGGAGTGGGGCGAGTGGGTATCACAAAGCTGCAGCAAAAGCACAGTGCATGCATTTTTGCTGGATCTTCAGCCTGGAGAAGCCTTCACAAAAAGTGCTTGAAAATCACTACCCCATCACATACCCTGATGCTTTGCCCTTAGACTTCAGAGTGATGAAGAGTGCTGCAGTATAAGAAATCTCGTGGGTAAACAGAACAGAGTGAGGTCAGGCAGCCCAGTTAGCTCTGCCCACTTGTCTCTTCAAAGACAGACTCTTAAAATTACTCGACAGCCACAAAATAAACAGGATTTTCAAAGATTCCTCTTAGCGACCACAGCGAAGAGGCTGAGTTTGCCAAAGGCAGGAGGAAGAGCTGCTGGGTGCTCCCCTCCTTTCAAAAAAATATGTAGTCTGGATAGAAGAGCCTAGATGAAAACTGAATATTGAAATTTTTTAAAAAATCCAATCAACACTGGTTTTGGGCGGTGGTTGATCCTGCAAAGATCTGACATCTGGAGTGTCATAGAGGCACTTCTTGCCTTACAGAACCAAGAGCATTTTGCTTTCTCTTAACATTTGCTACACATACATGCAAATACCTAACAGATATACATAAATGCATACATTTCCCCACTACCATGGCTGATTGAACTAAAATTAGGTTTGTGGCACAGGCTGTCCTTCATCCTAGTCTGATCAGGTGTCACTGATACTTTGCATTTCACAAGTGAGAACATTGTGGATAATTATCACAGCTGCAGAATTCTTTCAGTGTCAGCTTCCCCCATCTGTACAGCTCAGGGACAGGACAAAGAAACTCATCTCTCTGTGAGAAAACTGCTTGAGAAAGCATAAAGGGCATCTCAGGCCATGGTAAAATAGTAGCAACTTCATTTTGTGGACAAGGGGAATAAGATCTATGGAAGATGAAAAAGCCCCTACTGAAGGGAGCACAAAACTGGAAGTTAAGAGACCCCTGTAATAGTTTTCATTTATTCACTTTGCACAAACATAAGCGATGAAATACTATGAAAGGCATAAAAGGATGAAATCCAAAGTAAAAATCAGCCTTTAAACAGTCCTTAGGATTTTGGGTTTATCCTGAGAGTTCTCTTTTGAGGCCTCAGACACCTTCACTTCTGCCATGAGGAAGTAGATACTGTCACTATGTATTTATACACTATTTCCCTGCTTTTAAAATACCCAGGCGTAGGCTTGGCAGTGCTTTCTGAATTCCCAGGGCTTGCCCATACCAGAAGCCTGTACAAAGTAACTTTACCCACAGAAAATTCACAACCTTCCCACAGTTTTCACCTGGGCCGAACCTACTGCTGCTCCCACTTCAAACAGGGAATTCACAAGCTCTGAGCTCCTGTGAAGGGTTTTTGGGTGAAATCCTCTGAAGTGCAGCCAGTCAGGATAGATGATAATACAGTACCTCACATCTGCACCTCTACAGCTGGTTTGGTGAACATCACCAGACAACACAGAAATGAATTCCAGTTAATAGTTACGCTACTCCCCATTTAATAGTTGTGCACAACCATGTATGCTGAAGGACCAAGAGGTTTAGATTAGCATTTCATTTACAATTAAAACTAGGTTTATGGTGGAAGAAACTCTTGTAAGCCAAGGAGCAGCTGAACAGCTGCCTGCAGCTCTCTGAAGGGCAGTTCCAAAGACAGCAGAACACAATTTTTCTCAGTCTTGCCAGGAGGCACAATGAGGGACAACAGCCACATACTGCAGCTTGTGGAGTCCAAACTGGGCACTAAAATCCCCTTTTTACTAAGAAGGTGATGCAGCACCTGAACAGCTGCTCAGAAAGGCACCTCTGTCCTTGGAGATTTTTAAAACTTGACTCAATAAAGCCACTGCTGACCCAGTGTTGGCAATAACCCTGCCTGAATTGGAAGGTCAGGCTAGATGATCTCCAATCAACATTCCCACTTAATGCTTCCATGACTCTAAAATGGAGCAGGTATTCCACACTGAGAAAGGCCAGAACTGCAGGAAGGAATCGTTCCCAAAGGCTAAGGACCCACACACTTTCTCTCTCGTGTCTTTGTGACACTTGTGTCAAATCCTTGCATGTGTCAGTGAGAGGGAGCCCATCACGTCTGACAGGGTGACAGCAGTACCAGACTCACTGCTGCAAGCCTGCAGTTATTCAGGTCCTCACAGGTTTCTGTATAGGCTGTAATTAGAACTTTTGTTCAAGTGCCTTGGAATCAAAAGGATACATTTGTCACAGCACACTTTTGGTTTTTTAAATCTAAAAATATAAAGAGCACAAGGGCCTCAAGCAGTCCTGTAATCCTAAACAACAGCCATGAGTCACATTAAAAGGTGATGCAACACATGGAAAGCAATTGGTTCAATGCATCAGGGATGCACAAGTTGAGTTTACAACACTTACACAATCTGCACTCAAAAAAAATACCTGCCTCAATCCAGTGTCTTGTCAGAGAGGGAAATTCAGTTCCTAACTAATTAATTTTCCTGTATTTGGTTGTAGAGGAAAAAATGGTCTTTATGTTTAAAAGTCTGAAGATACAAATAGCAGACATGGACTTAAAACCCAACTTTTGCATCCAGCTCTGCGTGTAACATTTTGCAAGGCACTTGGACTAAATTTTGTGAAACAACCCACTAATAAAAAAGCATCAACTTCTGAGTACCCAAATCAACACTAAGGTTTTCAATGGAGCTGTCGCTGAAGTTTGTTGGAATGGGGGGTGCTTGGACTCTGAATAATCACCCTGGCTGTCTGTGCATGCTACTTAGCAAGTTGCTTTGGACCAAAGCAGAATCCATTTGATATTTCACTTCTGTTTACTAACCTGCCTGTAAAGCTATTCCTGTGGTAAGAAATAACATGGAACATTTTTCCCTCTTATTGGCTGTCTGGAAACCATGGTATTTATCTCATTCTGAAAAGCAAGAAGATAAATGGGGCACCTGGAACCATAATGAAGTGTGACTTTTATTTTCAGCACACTTAAAATAATGAATGTGTGGAGTTGCACTGGCTACAGCCAGAAGTGCTGCATTTGTGTGGTCACTGATTAGATGAACCAGTTTGTTATACAGAGCTAGGCTGGCTGATTGAGATAAATGCCTCTGCTAAGCAGTCAGACTGCCTCAATTTATTTTTCTGGTGTTCCTATTATCGAGCTAAGAGTACAAATTGCTTTACCTGAGCATTTCTATACTTCCTATCTTATACATTATTTTTATTATCTATTCTTTTATTTTCAACCTAAGCCTGGAATCCTTTGGGACTGTGTAGACTGTTTGACTCTATTACTAAAACCTATACTTATCAGGTCTTTTGGACTTTGTATTACAATTTCCCCTTTTAATTTATAAAACCTTTTTTTTTTTTCCTTTAGGAAGGAAAGTAGAACATAAGACAGGAAATATCTGAATCATGACCACTGTCTAACAATCATGAAGCAGCACTTTTGTTTATAATTCATAGAGAAGATTCTGCAGTTTACCTGTGCCTATTTTACAAAAAGCTTTTACGAACTGCTCATAAGTGAGATAATTTCTTGCTACACACAGGTGAGGCAGAAGATTTCTGGGTCATCAGGAGAGAGAACGGGATTTCTTGTATTTGTGAGACATGAAAGAATACTAATAATTGCAGCAGACCTTACTTAAGACATTAAATCCAGTCTATCACATTTTGGTCTCAGAAGTAATCCCAGAAACACAGACACAATTTTCTAAGGAGAAGAACCTTGGATCCTTTATTAGGTAAGGAACAATCACAAGGCTGTGAAACCACCAATATTTTTCTTTGCACAAAAAAATCTCCAAACTGCTTGGTTTTGTTGTGCCTCCGCCCCTTTCACTCCTCCAAAAGTTTCTCAGGTACTGGGAGCACAAATAAATCCAAATTAGCTTTACTAAAGCTGAGTCACATATTGCTGATGATAACATGGTAAAGTAGAAATTATATTTTCTGACAAGTTGAAGATAAATGGGACCACGGTGGCATTTGGTCCCTATTTCTCCAGGGTGATCTTGCTGCAGCTCCTTCCCAAGGGATTGCTGTCACAGATCACATCTGGGCAGTAACTGAAAGCCCAGCTCCAAGCAGCATTATCAAGAATATTTTGCTGCATTACATTATATCCCCCAAGGTGCAGGGCAACATTACTTGCAAGTTTGATGAGCAGCGTGCATTAGAAAAACGAAGTCATTAAATTCTCATAAGCTTTTCAATTTTTCATGTTATAATACTCTAGAAATGCTTTTTGTACCCGGGGCATGCACCAGTTACCACAACAGCAAAACCTGACTCTTCCTATTTAAGTCTCTTCCTAATGGCTCAGGCTCTCTCCTTCCCTTTATTTAGAAATATCCTCATTGTGGGTCCTTATGGCTCAGGCTGGTTTTACTAAAAAGACACAAGAGGCCCTGACTGAGGAGGACTTGCACTGAGAAAACTACGTGCTTGTCATTTCTCTGTAAGCTGTATCTTATTCTGTACCTTGGGCTTTCTGAATTTGCCTTATTTTTCACTACAGTTCCAATTTCAGCTCGTATTTCTTTCCTCTGTAACTGAATATTGGCATCTAAGATGTCTTTTAGACCAATCTATTGTCCTTTCTATGAACGTATTACAATCAAACCCGTTAGTTTTAGACCCTGTCCACACTGAGTTATATTTGTGGACTTCTATCACTCCCTAATGATTGTGGTTTACAGCCTTTCAGACCATCATTTTCTTTTTTGGCTGGTAAACCCCATCTGTCACAGTCTTTCCACCAAGCAGAATGAAGATTCTGGGGGTTTTTTTGCCATTTCTGTTGCTTTCAGGCAATTTCTAAGAACCTGAGCAATGTGTTTCAAAACTTTTTAAGACAGGCACAGATTCACTCTTACACAGAATGCTATGAAAACCTCTTATTTAATTTGTTTAGCAAAAAAAAAAAAATTCCAAATACTCCAACTTGTGCCACAAAAGCGGATAAACAGCAACGTACAGAACTGGATTAGGAGATGCCTCTGCCTTCACGTGAACCTGGCTGAGGAACTCAAATGTGTGAGCAGAGATCAATTAGTATACATCTTCCACTCTGTAATCTTCACCCCTCAATTAGTTATCCTTTCCTAATTAAACATAATTTGCAGAATCCTCCCCAACACATCACTCAATAAACATTTTAATCCTCATGATTAAAAAGATCTTAATATCACAAAAGTGAAATCATAGACTCAAGAGACCCCCACAAGCTACAAATAATCAGGATGGTTGATGTATTAACACACACTTCTGCCTCATCTGCCTTACTAACAAGTACTGTTTCAGAAAAATAATCAGCTTCCCAATGTTTATGCAGTTTACAGCAGAAGCCTGTCACACTGTCCCTACACAAATAAATTTCAGTTGCATGTACAGAAGAACAGACTTAAGAGGGAATAAGAGTAGCTCAGCTTCACAAATTTCAATCTGGTTAAGCCTCCCAAGGCATCTTTTTCAAATTCAAACATACTTCACGTCACGTTTTTATTAGCAAGGAATTTCTTGTGCTGTCACATTATTCTTTCACCAAGTTTGTTTATTTTTCTCTGAAGGTTTCTCCAGGGCAAACCAGTATTGATCAATGTAATGTCATTGACCCCGGAATGCAACGTGTTAAATAATTCTCATTGTGCACATTCCATGACAAAACTGACGTGAAAACAATAATAAATGTTCAGCATAGGAGCTGGTTAAATAAAGCCTCTGGAATTTTAGGCTCACAAGCTTAATCCTATAACCTAGGCTGCCTCTCTTTTTGTTTACACGAGCTTACCATGCAAACGATCTTATTTGCTATTTGTAATTGAAAAATAAATCTACTTCAGAGCTCCAGAACTCAACTTCAAAAATCAACAGTTCATATTAAAAAGAAAAGAATCCTCATTATCTCAGACTAGACCAACTAACTGATGTTTGAAAGCCCCCAGAATATTTCAGGCAAGCTTATGGAAATGCACCAGCCTTCCCTTTCCTTCCCTCTGCCCTGGGTGCATTTGTTATGCCACATTGTACTTTCTTATCTTACAGCTTCTGCATTCACACATTCCTGTCACACTCCAAACTCCTCCTGTAAAACTTTATTCCTATTAGCATGTTCAAGGACTTCCAGCCTGCAGATTCTGCTCTGCACTTACCATGCCCAAAGAATGTGAAGCAGAACAACTGGGACATAGAAACAAGAAAAGTTGATGCTATTGGTGATGCCTTATATTTTACTGGTGGGGAGAATGACAAATATTACTATAAACCCTAAAAGTCATTACTAAGGATGTAGTGAACACTGATGCAATGCACACTAATCCCAGCAGACATGTTTTGGGAAAGGCAACTCAAGGCTGAGTCCTACAGAGTTGACATGCTGCTCTTGCCACAGAACTCTCTCCAGTTCTGACCAGAACCTCAACAAATGCCCCAGAGCTTTAGAACCATCTCTGGCCACACAGGAATTAAGCATGAGGGACAGGAAAAAGTGTCTGTGAACTGTTATTAAGGAATAAAGTGATTTTGATTCAGCAAAATAATCTGTAAAGACATGCAACTCTCTACAACTTGCCAGACTTAGTCCCTCAGAAGGCCCCAGAGAGCAAGATAAATGTGAATAAACAAATACCTGCTCCAAAGAGGTAATAACTCAGCTAGAAAAATTGTTAAGGATACAAAAAGCACAAGAGATGAATATGGACAGGGCAGGCAGGGTAACAGAAAGTAGCAATGAGGAGTAGTTTTCCTGTATAAGAGGTTAATCACAGTCAAGTTTTTGAAGGCATGAAAATACCCAGCACTTTAAAAAGGGTCTCAGAAGAGGAAAATGAGCGAGCAATACAGATGTTGATGTCCAGGACATGCAGCTTATGTCTGAGATGACACAGATGGAGTCAAACGTGGGCTGATTCCCTGTCAAATGTGAGGCTATGAAACTCCTTAGTGGCAATGTTCCTAAGAGATACAAACCAGGCCAGACTACAGCTGCTGAAGCCAAGGAAATGATGTTGCAGTAACCAAGATGGAAAATCACTGACAGCTTGGACGAAAGCTCAGCAGTGTGCGAAGAAAGACAGGCAAAGCTGTCATGCAGACAGAATTAGCAGGATTTTGATAGGCTGGATGGAAAGAGAGAGGAAGAACTGTGAGCTGAAGGGAACACCCAGATTACTCATTCAGTGAGAAAGCAGTACAGCAGCTGGAAGGGGACAATGCAGGAGCCCTTGGGCAGATGAGGAGTTGCAGGTCAGCAATGTTTTGTTCAAGGCAAAGCAGAGATGAGGGGACGTCAGAGGTGCACTGAGATCACAGGTTGATCAAAAGCTGATGGATGTTGAGTGCAGAAGCAGATTTCCAACACTTCTTACTTTATTATTTCCATTAGCTTTGCCTAGACAACTCCTTAACCATTCCAGAAAGGCTGGGCTTTACACTGTGAACCAGTGAGTGAAGTTGTTTTAGTACTTTAGCTCTCTTGGAGCTACCTCACTTGACGCCAATTGCTCAGCACATTTCCACAGCTCATTAATATTTTCTGCAAGTTAACTCTCAGCTCAGACTAGTGGTTGTACTTCAGTGTGTCTCCTGTCACAAGGTGTCTCCCACTGCCTTTTCACACTTTTCTCTACATGATGCCCCTCATTTTCAAGATGCTTTCATCTTCCAAGAGCTAACAACAAGAGCTGCAACTTCTGATCCATCCATGAGGAACATTTGGATCCAGCAACAGGAATCTGAAAGACTGGCTGGTAATTGAGAATTCTGTTTCCTGCACTTGTTTCTTCATCCCCACTGCTTTGAAAAAAATCAGCCATGTGTCAAGTTAAGGGGAATTATTTCCCTAAACTCATGTTTTCCTGCAGTGGATCAAACCCCCTGAGCTAAAAGCCTTGTCAGTCCTTGCTGTTTATCAAGCTTGCCCATAGAAATACAACAATCACAGACACAACCACAGACACAGACACTAATTAACAACATTCCATTGTGCCACAAATGAGAAATGCCAAGAGATCTACCTGAACCCTGCCCTGCTCCTTACACAGCTCCCACTTCACGAGCACACATGCACACAGACAGCAGGCAGACAACAATATACAGAGATAATGAATGGGTCTCTAGTGTTTCAGATTTACCTACAACCGTGTCCTTCCATCAGAACTTTAAGAGAGTTTTGCTTCTGGCACTAGCATTAGCAATCCCACAATACAGACTGTTAAGAAAAACGTTGCTCAACATTAGAGATAGTTAGAAACAGAGTTAGAAAAATCTGGGTGCTTCCCAGGAGCACTCTGCAAATTACTCATGAACTAGAAGGTATTTTACAAACTGTGCATTGCGTAGCTGCTGCCAATGGGTTACGCGAGTCTCTGACCAAAAATTAAAAAAAAAGAAAACAAACCCAAACCAGAAATGAATATCCTGACAAAAAGAAGAATGTGTACATCTCGTGTATCAGAGACACAAACTGAATTTGAAATAAAGGACATGCATATGGAAAGTGCACCTATTTGGCGGGCGGTTGGGGGAAAGAGTTAAATGCAGATGAACCTCTTGCTGGCAAAAATAACATTTGAATTTCATTTTATATCCAGACTATCCGGTTCACAGTCCTTTCATTCCTACTGTGGGAAAATAGGAACTGGAAAAGAAAGTCCCACCAAGGAGGCTCTTTTCTTTCCCTCATTTTTTCCTTTTTTTTTTTTTTTAAACTTCAGAAGTCTGTGATGACCTAAAGAAAGTAACAAAACAAATCTGTGTCCAGTATTTTAAACTCAACTTTCCCTAGGGTCTGAAAACTGCATCTGTTCCATGTGCACTAATTCAGCAGGAATACATTGTCCAAGATGACTAAAACATCAGAGTTTGCAGTGAAGGACATCAATATATAAAAGTAAATAATAAGAAAAAGGAATTTAAGAGGTGAATACATATAACCTACAGCAACTGCTTAGTAGAGTTAACCCCTCTCTCATTGTTTCTAGACTGTATTTATACAGTTTATGCTAGAGTAAATTGACCCAAATAGAATTCATCATTTAGCCTATAAACGAGGGCTTTAAAGGGGCATTTCTACATTCAACCTGTAATGTTACCTTGTAGGCAGCTTGTCTCATAAACTGCTTTGCAGGCTGCTTCCAAATAGCAGGCACTGTAATGACCCATCTTACTTCAGTGTTTTCAAAGTCCGACCCTCCTTGGTCACTGAGCTCCTAAAAAAAAGGAAAAGAGAGGAGAATGCAAAATGATGGGTGTCTACAGGAAAACATTATTTTCTGCTGGCTCTGGTAACAGTAACTCTCTTTTCAATTCTTTTCCTGTTACATCCATGCTACAAATCAGAATTACTTCCAACCTGCCAAGAATGCTGTACTTTGCCAAAAGGTGGGATTAAGGTTGAAGCTTTCTCAAGGAGGCCTATAGAAAAGTTTACTGCTCAACATAAAGTAGAAAAGTTGGCTTTTGCAAAAGCAGCAACTCACAGAATATTACAGCACATTTATGTACATTCTTAGCCATGGTGTGGGATTTGCTGTTAGCTTGAAGAACCCACACTTACATCTTGATTAAGACACGGAAAAATATTTGAGGTATCACTGATGAACATTATGTTTTACAATCTGTATTTTTCAATGACTTCTTTATATACCACTTACCTTTAAATCAAATTTTTATAATGTAGTTAACAACGGGAAGTTACAGTTAACCCCCTTGAAAAAAATGACTGATTGGTCCTTCAAAATTTTGCTTTAAGCAAACATTCAAGACTACTTTAGTACTTTTATTGTCCTTTTTGCCCCCTTAAAAAAGAGGAAAGTCTGTACTGCATTTGCAAATTAGGTGATAAACTGACATGTTTTGGGCAGGGTTCCAAGTAAAATGTCATTACCATATGTCCTATCTAAATCTCCATCCAAACAGAGAAAGGTTCAGAAAGGTGGACAACAGGCCTTTAGACTGTAAAAAAATGTTTCTGCATGTGCTGAGCCAAGGTGTTGTGTTTGTTTAGCTATGCTGCAGTTCAAAAATCCATGCTGGAAAAGTAGTACCTTTGTACTGCACAGGGTACCACAGACAGACACATTACAGTCCAAGGGAACAGCTCACTTACCCAGCCTAATTAGTTCCAGGATTCACTCACAAATGCCAGGGATTTAGTTATTAATATCAGGAAAGGATGTAGCCCTGAACAGGCAGCACAGCAAATATATGGGATTTTATCCAACGTTCACATTTGCTAAGAATATCCCCAGTTTATGCACAGGTTCAAGTCTGTGATTGCACAATCAACCCCCAAAAAATATAGTTTAAAATGTCTCTGACCAGATGAGGCATTTGAGTTGTAGTGGCAGGATTGTTTCTCTGCAGCCATAAGGAATGGACTGAGATCTCAGAGAATATAAATTAAACCCATTCAAAAAAGTAGGTTAGCTTTTAACCACAAGGCTATTTTAAACAACACTTGTTGGATGAATACTCTGATTTGACCCAGGGATTGCTCTGCTTACACAGACATTACAGTGGCACGTTGGAAGCCAATGTTTACTTAGCTCACAATTGACTGTTTACATGGGATTTAAAATCTCAAAACCTGTTTACTGGGGACATGCATTCCATTGGAGAGTAAGAAAAACAATCTTGTGATCCAATTAGAACACTGCAAGAAATGAGCACTGCAACATTTCAAATCAGAAATGGAAAATACAAAGCTTTCAAATTTTCTTGTCAAATCTACCCTTTTTTTCCATTAAAAATACAATAGAAAATACCCAAGCCAGTAAAAAGCTATTCAGAACTCTGCATCACAGTGATGCTTTTAGTGAATTAAGCTTGACCTGTGCAAGGGGAAATTACTTCAGGCTATTGTGAGCTCTCCAGAGTCCACAGCCTGCCCAGAGTTTCTACACCTGCCTTGCTTTGTTTACATCAAATACTACTTAGGTCAAAGCTTGCCAAGGTTAAAAATATTAAGCTCATATTTATACTAGTTATAAATACAGAAAATCTTGATAAGGAAGCATTACCCCACCTTTAATGCCTGTTCCTTAAAGAATTGCAGAGCATAAGCAAATATCTCAAGTGCTTTGACTTTTTTGCCATTTGCAGCTGTCAGGTCTGTCTCCATGGTGAGATTCTGCAGGAAAGAAAATAACTGGAAGTTATTAAAAGAAAAAGGCAAACATCAAATTAATTCCCACTGCTTGAGGACAGGGAACTCTTCATTATTCACCTGGATAGGAAAAAGTGACAAAACTATTCTGAAAAGGATTTAACTCATCACTTGAATTTCCTGGAGCAGGACATTTTGCTGCTTATTTTAGACTTTGTTTTTAAACACTTACCATGCCTACAGATAACTGCAGGCAGAGAGAGAAATATGGATTAAGTATTATATAATTGCAATAGATGTATCTGTAAATAACTGCAATAAAGTTGCACATGCAAGGTATTTAATCCAAGTTAAGAGTTAAAAGCCTAGATTTTTCGTTTCCTACCAACACATGAAACTAGAAAACACCTCATAACAGAAAGTACTGGCCAATTCCCAAAACTCTAGAACAGATTAAAGACAAAAATACAATCAGTAGGAATAATGTCAAATTAACAGCCTGACTCTCACTTGCAGTTCTGGCAACAAATTCTGGGTGAATTTGCTCTGCTGCTCTAGAGCTCAGTATGACTCTCATTATGACTCTTATCCCATTTCTGCTGACCAGATTTATTGACCAAACCAACTTCATTCAGACTCCCCAGACACCTACAAATTTCACCCAGGAAACTCAGGACATGAAGATGTAAGCAAAGCAGGTACTGAACTTGTAAGATCTACAAGGAAGGCTGGCAAGATGCAGCTGCCAAATGCAGCGAGAAACAATATGAATCATAATGGTAACTGAAGAGTTCAATTTACTCAATTTACTCTCTAAACTTCGAAATAGAAATGCTTCACATCTAGCTGACAATCTTCAGGCAAAAATCTAGTAATGTTCAGAGGAAAACAACCTGAGCAGCAAACACAGCTTGGTTATTACTTACACCAGTGGTGTGCAGCTTCATCTTAAACTTTTCAAAATACAACCAGTGCTTTGATTCAGCGGGATCCAAGTCATGGTAGAAGTCTCTTGCTGCGTAGCCAAAACTATGGAACTTTCTCTCTGGTGTTAGGAGGATAGTGGTTGGTGTCTTCTGGTTCGAAACGCCTGGATCTCCACCTTCCCATCGTCTGGCCAAAGAGTGAAAACAGCCCCAGTAAGTGATGCTCAAGTTCAGAGCAGCAGGAAAAAACAAGTGTGTCGTGAGAAAAAACCACGTGGTGGCAAATTGCACAGATTGCTTTTCCCTCCAAAGATACTAATTTCAAACCTTATAATACCAAAATCAAGTGGTTCTATTCCCACCCAAGAGAAAAGGGCTGCAATTTTCATTTCAGGCAATTCGATACATTTTTGTGGTTAGGGTATCATTTTTAAGGACATAATCACACTCAGATAAGAACACAGATTCCCTGAAGTAAGCCACACACAATTAACAAGGTACTTTTTATACTTAAAATATCCACCTCAGCCAACACATGTAATAAATACTGTAGAGAAAAATATAAATCAAGTCATTATCCAAGAACACTACTAACAAAAACACAAATATGGCCTTTCCAATTGTGATTCAGACTTCATGAATGGTTACTTGCAAGAGCTACTTTTCCCATTTTGAATTAGGGACCTGCTTAAGTCATCTGCATATCACCATGGAGAAGCTGATGAAATCCCCATTTCTGCCCCAGAATACTCTCTAAAACAAGATAAGCCAGTTCAACCAACATTTGATCATGTGCCTCGTTTCCTAAACACCTGAAACTCTGAAGGTATACATGCCTGCAGATGTTGAGCTCTCTGCATTGCATTTTCTATTCATGTGAAGTTGATGGATTTTGTTTCCAATGCCCAAAATGCTGTACAAGTTTTAATCTGTCAAAAACGAAGCAGACTTTCCTGACCTCCAAGTATCTTAAAGGCACCAAAATATTTCTGTCACTTCTGCTGAATAAAACTATCCTATCTCATCAAGACTGTTAAGGTATCTATGAGGGATACCCACGAAAGCAGGTTAAGGCAAAAGTAACCCAAAGCTGCTTTCACAGAACGGATAAGGAAATAAATAAGGAAATAAATAAGAACACTGACTATGGGAACACCCAGCAGCAGGAACTGAAGGGGGGGCATGGCAGGACAAAAAAGTCAGACAGCAGAAAGTTGTAGAAACAGCTGTGAGCATTCCTGTCTCCTCATTTCCCCATCAGAAAAAAAAAGGCAGAATGGAAGAAACTCGCATTACTGCTCCTTTCCCCACCATATACAAGTACTTTCTGTATGAGAAACAAACATTTACCAGAAAATATTTTCTTAAAAAGGCATCAGTGGAAAATCTGTTTATGCTCTCAGACATAATCATAACACAGCTCAAAGAGGAGCCAAGTTAAGATCACACAGGCAACTGCATTCATTATTAAACTACACGTCGATTGCTTTTTCTAAAGATAGCAAAACGCACTTTCAGAATATACTCCTGCCAAAGCCCTCGTTCTGAAGCATAAAAAGACTGCCTTGCTCTGTGGTAGCTGTTTATGTGACATAGGAGGAGTATGTAGAAAAAAAAAAATTTATTTCACTCGCAGAAACAGTTGAATCCATTGAAAATTAATTGACCTCCAGAACAAAGCAGAAAACTGACACGGAAAACTGCAATCTAAGGGGTTGGTACTTGGCAAAGTAACAAGGAATGGGATCTTCTGAAGTGCTGGGACCCCTTCAGACCGTTAAACTTGATCAAACAGAGCAAAATCTCTCTTTTTTGCACATGCAGCAGAGAATAACATGTCTGAACTTCCTTCAGTGCAGAGGACAATTCCACTGCCCTGAAAGTAGAAACACAATGATGAGGAGTGGAATGATTTCCACATTCATCCACTTGAAAAAACTTTCCTAAACTTGCCTAGTTCCGCTGCTCAGCCCCTGAGCTATAATCAGCTGGCAAGGGCTCTGCTCCAGGTCATTTCTTCTAACCTGCTGCTAGAAATGCACTTGGTCACCTCCAAAATCTCTGAGTAGGTGTTACAGCAAACATATGGTTCCAATGTGGAGAAGCCGGGATCTCGCAGCTCGTGAACAGAAAACACTGCTATTCCACCAGATTGTTGAATCCCACACACCCGCTGCAAGCAGAGAGGAGACAGACTGATATCGTTTTTGCCTGGAATCATTAATGATTCATTCTGAGTCACTGGTGGGAAATGCCATAAATAGGCTGTGGCTAACAACAATGCTGCTTTGTTTTTCATTACGGCCAGGCACATTTTCTCCTTCCGGAACAAGCACGCTTAAGGTGCAGTTTAAATGAAGACAAATTTATGTCCAGTGTTACAGGATGAAATTTTCAAAGCCACCTGGAGATGGATGTTCGCTTCCTGATGAGTTTCTGATGGAAACTGGACACGGTAATTGCTCAGTACGTTCTAAAGCCCTCAGTTTGTATTACTGTTCACTCACAGAAAGGACAGTAAGGAAAGAGAAGGGGAAGCATGACTTTACCATTTGCAATCAGAGATTTAAAAATATTCCCGTGTGATGTTCTTCTGGAGAGAAGCAGATGCAAAAGCACAGGAATGGTAACTCCTGGCTGCAACGCTCCTGCCAGGTGGAGCCCTGGCCTCGCTCCAGTTAGGGGAGGATTTTAGTCACTAGTGCTAGGACTGCAACACCTTGGTTTGCAGTTTTCTTTCATGGCACCAATACAGGCAAAATAATGATAATAATGCTCTCAGGAAAAACAAAAAGAAAAAGGAAATGCCCATCAAAAGCATAAACCTATACAAGCCAGAATTGCTCTGAATGCATGTGGGGGATATTTTCGCAGAGCAGAATCACAGTTAAAAAAACTATTCAAGCAGAACCAAGGTAGGTTTCTTTCAAATGCAGACATATGAGCTCCTAGGCTAATATAAAGTGGAGTATCTCAACAGAAATATAAACAACATAGACCTGTTTATAGCCACAGAGCATCTGTGTTCTAGAAGTGAAAACAGAGACAAGAGGAGAGTCAGTGGGGAAAGGAGCACAAGGTTATACAAAGGTTAGAGAAATGCCCTTACTCACACTTCAACCTGGCTAAGACAGACTGAAGAGTGGCTTGTGCAGAGTGATGAGAATTTGATCCAGAGCTGCAGCACAACAGTCAAGGAAATGAAACACTGGGGTCATCAAAACGCAGCTGAATGCCACCAGCAGTGCTCATGCAGAAAAAAGGCAAGTGTGTGTCTCCCAGTAATTACACTCAAACAGGGAAGAGAGGGAAAAGGGGAAAACCTGAAGGTTGAAGTTACACTGAAAAGAGACCACATTCTCACTCCCTACCAAAGACAGACTGCAATTTGTTTCACAGCCACATGCATTTTTTCATTTATTCTTCCACATTTGTGAAACACTCCCGTTCAGTTTGATGCTATTTAACCAGTAGCCAAAACATCTGCAACTTCACCTAAGTGCCTATAAATCAAGAGGTGTTTTTCAGAACTGTGCAATATCTCATGTATTCCCTCCAAATGAGCCATATTCACTCATTCTGCAGCAGCACAGTTTCCTTATGGCTCTGGCACTGCCCTGCCCACTGAAGTGCTGAGCTCATGGCCAGGTCGATCAGATGCCTTTACTCCAGTCTCAAGTTATGCTGCAAACAGCACTCGTTGTAACACATTCACTCTGCAAAGAGAATCTGAACCACAGCTACCTTTAACAGGAGCTGGGGGCAACTATCAAGAGTTGTCAGCACTACCTAAAACTGATAAAACAGTAACCAATGTTTTGCAATCAAAGTCAAGTCATTCACTGAACATTCACCCACCCACACCCAACTGCAAACATGCTGAGATGAGTGAGGCTACTCATATATTTAAAGGTAAATATATGCTTAAAGAACTTTGTTAAGTCAATGTTCATAAACTCTTTTTTTTTTTTTTAGCTCCAGGCATCACTGCAAATAAAAAGAGTCAAAAATATGACTTTGCCTACTAATTACACGACAAGAATCGTGGCACTGCTGGCACCACCCTCAAACCTAGTGCTAAAGCCCCGTGTGTTCACTCTTTTCCAAAGTAGGCCCTTCCAAATAAACCCATCTTACCCTTTCAGAGAAAAGCAGCTTTGTTAAAAGGCAGTCAGAAATCTAAGTATCTGGAAAGGATCAACACTAAGGAGGGAAGGTGGAAAAAATGTAAGGCAGTAGAGAGGACCATGCATCACTGGTATGCTTTATTTTAATGTAAACATTCTTGAGTGCCGGCGGGAAGTTACATTTACTCTGCTGAAATATTTGTAAGTTATCCTACATGTAAGCCTCCTTATACACAGAGTTTGAGCCCCTTAATACCTTCTGAACTACTGAAGACTTATCTTAATAAACATACCATTCTTTTAATTGAATTTCACAGTTTCATGAGTATTTATATATAAATATATATATTATATATAAATACATATAAAAATATTACATATATTATTTGTTAAGTCAGTTTCAATTGTATCTTGCCAAAACCCTTTCTGGACAGAAATATTAATTAAAAAAAAATTAAAATAATTCTTGGTATTAAAATATTTTCCATTGTTTGAAATACCTACTGGACATATGAATATACTCCCCTCCCCCCCAAATGCTCCTCCCTTCTGGTTAGAAATACATGAAGTAATTTATTTAATTTCTTTCAACATCAGTATCTCATGTAACAACTACAAAGATCTGAAATCACAGTCATGCTGCCATTATAGCATAAGGAAGAAAATGTTTTGAACCACAAGTAGCAAAATGTCAATTAAGATTTGGAATACACTCTCAGAACACAGCACCTGGATTTCAATGTCCCAGTGACTGACAGCAGGAATCCTGGTAAGGAGAAGGGATTTCTCCAGGGAAGGAGAATCCAATCTGTCATGTGAACCCAAGGGCAAAATCAGGTCCTAAGGCAAAACTTGAGTCCAAGGCACTTCAAGGACTTCCCTAGAAACAGCAGTGACTTCACAGAAAAATCTCCACAGAGTTTATAGGAACAACACAGAGTTGTTCTAAACACAATTTGGGCTTGCTCAGATACAGCTTCAGAGATGTTTTCCCTCATTACATCCAACTTCTCTAAGAACTTTCATTAATTACTTGCTGCCAAAAGAGAATGGGAATTGACAAACATGGGTTCCAGCTTGACCACCCTGAGAACCGTCTGAGACAGAAACACAGGGTCTGTCCTTTGACCTCCAGCCTCATGCACCTTCCTGTGCTGCTCACAGAACAGGAGATGGCTGAAATGCAGAAAAGCATTAGAAAGCATTATTTGTCCATCCTTCAAATGGTAGATATCTTTGGAACTGGATGGCAGAACACCATTCCTAAATTTCCCTCCCTTTAGACAGTATTTCAAATCCCTCAGCTGCATCAGATCTTTGAAATACTTTGCAGCCATACACAAACCAACTGTGCAGGCTGGCTGCACAGTCAATAGTGTCTGCTGAGATTTAGGGAGATCTGCATTCAGCTACCACCTTGCATTCAGTAGTGACTGCTGAGATTTAGGGAGCTGCATTCAGCTACCACCTTGGCTTAGAAAATATGCAGTATATCACACTGGACTGCAGCAAATTAGGCTTTTTGACCTTTTGTTCTCAGCATTACAGCACAGTAGCTACTCCTGTAACAGCAGCGTTGTTTAGACGAACCTCTATGGTTGAGCTTTTCACATATACTTTGTCTAAAATTATCTATATCTTGCTCTTGTTACAATATAGTAATTTAAAATGTATTTTAATAAGAATTGCATATGTTTTAAGTTATAAATAACTTCTGAAAAAAAGACTATAAAATATTATAACCATGGTTTGTAGGGCAAGCGTTTCAGGCAGTTTCCATAACAGTTTTTGCATTTGTGATTGCATGGATTTATATTGCGCTGATTTAATCAAGAAATTAAAAAAAAAAAAGAAATTAAAAACCCTACATCACAGCATCTAAAGGCTGTCCCTTACATGCACAGAACAGATTTCACATCAAACCTTCATTTCCACATTCCTGCTTTTTGATTGCTTATTTCCCAATACCAATGGATCATTCATTACCATAAATTTAATTCAAATTTAATGCCACAAAGCTTAAATCAGCCAAATGTGCAAGTGCAAGTAAACAGGTATTGTACACCCAACCATACACAGTGTGATTCCAGGGGATGGGCAGCTCCTGGGAAATGCCATGACCCTTAGAAAATCAGTCTCTGACTTAAAGGCATCCTGACTTAATTATTAACTCTGCTCCCTGAACAATTCTCAATATTCACTGATCCCTCCTTTTACTCGTGTCACTTTGTAAACTCAGCAAAATAGGAGAGGGGATGTGTTCCCATTGACTACTAAAGCAAATCAGCATACAGTAAGATACAACAAAAAGTCATAACCATGAGAGATCTGCACCCTGTGGTCATGCCAGAAAAATCCAGACACTTCAAGCTCCTGTAGAAAACACCGAAGGCTACTGCAGGCAGCCCATGTTATCACAGTCACAAACTAAATGCTGCATTGCAGCCCTTACCTCATTACATGAATACATTCTGGCTCCTTGGTGAAGCTGTAGGCGTAGCCACTGGATGTTGTGCCAAAATCAATAGCCACAACAACAAGAAATAACTGTTCTACAGCATCGTCTGCATCAGAGTCCTTCTGTCAAACAGCAGAAGCAAAATAGACACTGAGTCACTGATCAGAACCATTGTAACCTGTCAGAAGTTTTGCTCTGCAAGACCTGCATATCTCTTCAGTGAAAATGAGGACTTCCCCAAACTTGCCTTTGTGACCAGAGTTGATACCAGAAAGCGGCACATTCCAATGGAATTGGAAATTTAATACATGACTCAACATATATGCTAGAGCCTTTTACACATAATTTTCTAATCAAAGCTTCCTTCATACTCATTTTTTAAATACTTCTTATCCTGTATTATTAAAACTTACGGGTTTGGGGCTGGTTTTTGTTGGTTTTTTTTTTTTTCTTCCTTAAACTGATCAACTGAAGAACATGTTTATGTCTACCAATGTGCTATATTTGGGACTTACTTCCTAGTTTTACAACTTAACTATGCCATAACCTTGAACATGAAGTACTATTACCATTCTAAAATAATGGAGACAAACCCACCCAAAACACAGCAATGAGCTTTATATCCCATGATATAAAGAAGAATTTATGTAACACCTTTTTAGCCAGCACTACATGCAACCTTTCCTCCTGCCTGTGCTAGAACGTGGAAAGCTGTTCAGCTGAATCCTTCTCCCTGCCTTTTACCTGTGATCCTGCAATCCCTGAAAAGCACAGCCAAGGGCAATATGCTCCTGAGCCTTCACCAGCCTTGCTGCCCTGAAGTCCACCAGGGCTGCTCAGCCTGTACTGTCAGAAACACTTTGGAGAAACTGTTGTTGTGTTTCACAGAGGAGCTGCCCCATGGGCTCACTCTCTGAGCAGTGTTCCACTGTATTCCTCACAGATCTCTGTTAATTCCATGCCTCCCACTTCCAGCACATTTCTCTTGTGCCCCTACATTTTCCAAGATCATTCCACATGCCTGCTACTCAAAATGGAGAAACAAGAGCAATAAGTTTTGGTCTCCAAACATGAATGGTCTGTTTGGATTCTCCTAATAAAGCTTTTCAACTAGGACATCTTCCTCAAAGAGTTTAAGCAGCAAATCTGACTGAGATAGGACAGAATTCATCAGTATGACAAAAGCAAAAGAAGGATTTCAAGAGTATATAGAGAAAGAAGGGAATACAAGCCAAAAACTATGAGAGAGAGCACTGGAAAACCTGAAGATGGGTTTTTGCACAATTCTGAACTTGAATCAGAAAGCTAAAGCAGAAGGCTGACAAGGATAAAAATGTGGTCTGAACACGATCCCTTGCAATAACATGGAATACACTGTGCATGTACTGTGCTACAAACCATACAGGTGATCTTAAAAATGGGTGGGAGTTAGTTTTAATAGGAGTTTATCAACAAAATCAGCATGATGTACAAGAGATTAAAACACACTATATGGGACATTGTATTGCTCCCAAAAGCTCATAGAAGTGGCTATTTTCCTTAACAAATAAAACCAGTTCTACTTTGAGCTTCTCACTATATATATTTATATATAAATATATATAGGATGAGACTCTTCTCTGGAAACTTGGTTATTACTGGTGAGTACTATATATATCCTTCTTCTCTGAAAGGAAGGAGACTTTTCAGGGGCTGCCTAAACAAATCAGTAATAAAGACAGGGACAGACGTTTGGAACTCTGAGGATCAAGAAGCCCCTGTGTTTGACACAAAAATATGTAGGAGCAAGTCTATGAGTTTAACAAGTGAAAAACAGCAAAACCAGGAGTCCAATGAAAGGAATGAGAGCTCTGTCAACAACTCCAGTGTGAGCAAAATCTCATTTAATATTATGGATAGCATAAAGGGGATCAGTATGGAGGAAATGACAGCTCTAAAGAAATCATGTCCCACTAAACAATCTGGAGAATGTAATGTCAGCATACAGAACATGTAAAGAGTGCATTTCTTACCACAATGTGTGATGGAGACAGCGGAGTTATTCCAGGGTCTCCCAAACTTTTGGCTGGTGATGAGTAAGCAGATGTGGAAACTGCATCTAAAAGGAAACAAACACCCATCAGTGTCAGCAAGCAGAAGGAGTAGATACAACAGTTACTTTGCATACTGCTATACTATTTTCCAGTTGTAAAAAATCTGCTAAAACAGAAAGCAAATTACACAGCTGCCATCTAAAATACACGTTTTGCCCTTAAAACACAGTAAGACACAACTGCTGTTTCAGTTTTCAAATGTTTGTCTAACTTGCATGACTATTACCATTCCTTTATTACATTGTCATGTACAATCTTAAAAGTCTTCCTAAATATATTCAGAAATCATTGTTGGTACAAGCAGCTTGAGCACTACACACTCACATTAAAGGCCTGAGATCTAAATGTATTAATGCAGAAACTAAACACAAGCTGTGAGATCCAAAAAGAAAGACTTAGTGCATAAGAAAAAGAGGAGTTGAGAGCAACTGGACAAAGCAGGAAGAGTAATTCGTCCACCCTGAGTCTTGATTCTGAAACTTTCCCAATACTGTCTCTGTTTTTATCCTTCACTACACTCTGCACTGAAACATCTTGCAGCTGTTACTACTACTGCAGGACAGAATCCAGCTGGGAAAAAGGAAAGCATTATTAACAAGTCATCAAAGAAATATTTCTACCCGGCATACAATACTGAAACTTCATTTAAAGGCACAGACCAAATGAGTGACAAATACTGTAATGCACTATTTCTATTTTTCATTCTTTTATTCACACTGTTGATGATAGAAAAGGAAATGGCTTAATAAACAATTAAGCACTGATGGCTTAGATGGATTTATACATAATATGAAGAATGCAATAGTTTATCAAAATGGAATGTAGAGAAGGTACCACACACCCTGTCCATTCTCATACCCCTCTGCTCCCAAATTTAAGCCCTGAGCTTGCTGAATTCTGTTCTACAGAACACAAGCTAATCAGATGCAAAGCAGAATGATGTCATAGGCCTCTGAAGATTAAGAATAAATATTAAATAATACATTGCAATGTATTTTGATCACCTACTTGGATGCACCACACATTTATTCACAGCATGTAATTCCTAGACATGACTGACAATTCAGAGCATTACTCCAAGATGACACTGGAGCTGCTCTCCAAGACCTTAGAATTACTTAGTGAAGAATCCTGTTGTTCCTGGTAATCAAATTTGAGTTGTTTCCCAGGGAAGATTCAAAAACCCTGCAGTGGGTAAGTATGAGATTATTCACCCACAGGAAAAAAATATCTTCCTCTAAATCTTAATATTGCTCTTGTAACACCATTTATTTCTTGAAGTTACAACATGCATGTTCAGCCTCATTTTCAGAAGCACAATATTTGCATTTTCTACCCAAGTTCTCCAGGAATATATCAAGTTACTCCTCTTGCAGTGAAGTACAAAAAGTCACAGGCCAAATGTGACAAGCACAGAATCTGCTTGGTTCATTAAGATATCTTTGGAACAGATGCTGTTATCAGCCTCCTTTTTGCAATTTTTGCCTCTTAATTTTTTGCACCAGCAACATGCTATTTATTTTAGAATTGAAGAACAGTATTTGACGCAGGAAAAAAAAAAATTAATAACAAAATATATTCCTTGCATCCTGCTGTAATTCCTGGCTGGACCTGAAGCAGTACTTCCTGATCAGACCAGGACACTGTAACACTGACTCAACATCTTTGGAAAATGGCACTTTACCCCCACTCAGGATGCTGATTTGAAGCACAAAAACGTAGACATCAAATCCCTGTCTGTGTGTTTTCAGCGTTTCACTTTGCCACAGATTCTTCTGGTTACCTGTTTCGGCACTCATGTTTCAGAGGTGTGCTGGAGCAGGTCCAGAGGAGGCCACAGAGATGATCAGAGGGCTGGAGCACCTCTGCTGTGCAGACAGGCTGGCAGAGAAGGCTCCAGGGAGACCTCAGAGCACCTTCCAGTACCTAAAGGGGGCCTACAAAAGAGTCAGAGAGGGACATTTTATAAGGCCAGGTAGTGACAGGACAAAGGGTAAGGGCTTTAAAGTGAAAGAGGGTAGATTTCCATCAGATATCAGGAAGGAATTCTTTACTGTCCCCTTGGAGATGCACTGGCACAGGCTGCCCAGAGAAGCTGTGGCTCCCCATCCCTGCAAATGCTCAGTGCCAGGTTGGACAGGGCTTGGAGCAACCTGGGATAGTGGAAGGTTGGAGCAAGATGATCTTTACGGTCCTTTCCAACTCCCCAAACTATTCTGTGTTTCTAAGGTGCATTTTCCAACCTGTCTTCAGCTATCAGCCTTGAGAAGTTATTTATATCTCTATATGCAATCCAGAAAATCCTGTGTGGCAGGATACACATTTTTATATTTCAGAGAGCAGTGATTGAATATCCAATGCAATATTTATATCCATCCAATGGAACCACTAATTTGGGTGGTGTCCCACCAAGAATTGATTCAAGTTAATAAATGAAAAAGACCCTTCTAAACCCACGACCCTCCTACATGGCATTCACTGCTGCTCCTGCCAATACCCAGCTAAATAATTCTACAATGCATCCTGGATTTAATGCCAAGACTTCTCAACAGATAGTGAAATGATTGTTAAAAGCAAATGAAATTAAGATATTTACAACATTATACTGTCCAGCCCATCTGAACTGCAAGGTGTTAAAATATATTTGACTCCATGTGGGAGCTTTTCTATTCTGTTGAGTTAGTGTTTCCTTGGTGGAAAAAAATGTGCATGTGCCACAATTTTTACAGCTGTGTTCTGAGAAGCAGTAAATGCATGGATATTCCAGGATATTTAAAAATCCCTTATCTCTAAAGCACTGTGATTGGTTGATCTGACAGAAACAAAAGTATCTGTTCCAAGCCAGAGAATGGGAAAAGGGTTGCAAGGAACCTGATTTGCAATCATGAAACTGAAAAAGGATGCCTAGACTGTCCTGGGTAGGATCAAGGTATTTGGAACAGTTCTTAAAAGCAGAATGACTTATTATGGCTTCTGTAACAAAAAACTATAATCAAGCAATGTTCCACATAGCTCAAGTTCCAGCTTTATCTCCATGTTTATCAAGGATTTCTATCTCTGTCAAACTACATGCTGTGACAAAAACACAGCTAAACAGTATGCATTAAATAAACATTTCATTCTTGCCAATTTGCACACACATTCCTCCTAAATGGAGGAATCCGATTTAGAATCCAAATAAAAGTAAGTCCGCAAACAAACCAGTATTTAAAATAGATCTTTTTCTAAATATGATGCCAACTTCTTGAATAAAAATTCTTATATTTACTTCTGATATGAATATTAACCTGGAATAGGCTTGGGTAATTTCAATAAATGTGTATAGACTAAAACTGAACACATTACCATTTCTGAATTTAGTCCTAACCTAAGCAACTGCCAAAGAACACCTTGTGCATTTTTAAGGTGATCAGAAGATGAAGGGAAAACAGAGAAGGCTCCCATTTTCAGACTTTGGGGCTTTTTTTAACAATTCAAAGGGCTCGGATTTGCAGATTCCCAAACAATTACAGAATTGGTGAAATTATGAGATCAGAAGATACTGTATTAATAGTGAAATCATGTCTATTATCACATTAGCTCCAATTGCTGGTTTAGCAGATTTAATTTAAATTATTCCTTCTTTTCATCTAAACAGATGCGAGAGTTTATTTTCTGTGGTTTCCTGCAATCCATTTAGCTCTTTCCATTTTTCAGTAAATGATCAGCAACATTGTAGAATTCAACAAAATGCAATGAAGGATTAACCTTTAAGTGTCACAGAATGCAGACTAAAAGCAAAATCCAGAACATTTATAAAAACTTTGCTGATGCAGTTTGGATATTTCACTGATTGCGTGTTCAGCTGAATCTGATTTTCTGATAGATCTGGAGAGCAGCACCAAGCTCATTATTTAATCAGAAAGATCAGTTAATGGCAGCTGGAAGGCTATCAGCATGTTCTGAATATTTGAGAGCCACTGCCACACATTCCTACTCAGGACTGGATAAATGAACTTTAGGGAACTACTGAAAAAGCCAGACATGGACCACTACAGTCCCAGATAATCAGTTTCAAGCCAGCAGCTTAAAGAAACATGACCTGCTGAACCTCCCAGTCACAAGCCACTAAGGTGGTACTCAAATGACAAAAAAAATTCAGCAGCCACACAAAATCTTCTCTTTTCTATTAAATATTTCAGCTATATATAATTCAGCTACACAAGGCACCAGCCAAATTTTCTGCTTCACACACTATGGGACTTGTTCATTTCCCCAGCGAAGCAGATGCCAGAGCAGTGGATTCTGTCTAACAGAAGGTTCCCTTCAACCCAAGTGTCATCAACAATGGATAACCTAAAGTGGGCTTTGTCTCCAGGTAGAATTTAACAGGACAAGTAAAAGCAGGAACCTGGGAATCAGGGTATGGGGCTCTGCAGCATAAAGCCCAGAAATGCAGTCACACCAGGGAAGGGAGGACATTTCTGAATGTGCCTCACGTCACCAGCTCCATGTATGGAAAAGAAACAACTTTTTAAAAAAGAAGAAACAAGGATTCAAGCCCTAAGTCTGCCATCAGAAACCTTTTCAGCCACATTCTGCACTGCTTTAGAGTGATGCCTACAAAAGCAAAGGCTTGGCCAGGGAAGCTGCACTTTCCAAACCTTCTCAGACCTCACTGCCGTGTGACTGGATCTCCTAGACTGCTTCACAAACCGAAGAATGAGCAAAGCAGCAGCACTATGATATCACCTCTCTGCAAGAACACGCCTGAACACCCGTGTGTATCTTATATCCCAGCCAACACACCTTAACTTCTACTTCTATCCTGACAGAGCGGCCACAAACCCAACAAACTCTTCCCACAATTTTCTGAATCAACACCAGGATCAATACTATTCCCCATTCCAGATCATAGTTCCAGGAGTTCAATAAGTGCTTTCACAATAAAGACCCCAGAGGGTCGCAGCACAGCCTTTTCCAGGCTCTCCCAAACTCCCAGCTGAGAATGGCTGCAGGACACCGCCCTGGCTCACCAGGAAAGCTGCAATAACTCTTTTTGATTTGTATAATGCACATCCACTGTTCCAAATGCCAAATCATCCGAGCTCTCAGCCATTTGTAGGCTGATGAACCAGGTGCACAGGGGAAGCTGGGATGAATTAGACCTACTAAAAATGTCACTATGGCAGCTGATCTTTGTGGCTCCAATAAATCCATGTTAACTGAATTCACCATGAACACACTAACACTTCACAGATCACACACTTGCACATATCTGATGGCCTTTTTTCTGGAATTTCCATCCAGCCAGCATGTGGTAAAGGTGACTGTTGCTATGTGCATATACACTGCTCTGCTCTCAGTCAGGTTGCTGGTAATACCAAAAGCTCAGCCCAATTCCTTCTTTCCCATTCAGGTACTATCTCGGGATTTAAAATTTAGGAGAAAAAAGGAAACAAAAAAAAAAAAGAAAAAAATAATCAAACATGGGTACAGAGTAGCCATCAGTCAACAAAAGAATGGAATTAAACCCATTATTTTTCCTTCAAAAGATCATACAACTTTTTGAGCATCAAAATAACTTTGACACAAGTAAACCTTGCTACTGATGTTTGCACAACAATAGAAGGGTTTACCGTATTGCTGCTAGCTGGCAACTGCTGCACTGATGAAGAAAACCTTATTCAGCTTTTCCTATTGCTGAGATTTTCCTTTGCATTAAGCACAAAATGTCAGAGCTTCCAAATGTAATGTGACAACCTAGAGCATTTTACTGTAAATACAAAGATGGCCTTTAAAAATAATTACAGAGCAACAAAAAAAGAGATGGAGAGAAGCAAATACAAAAAAAAAAACCACTTAAAATATTCTTATGCGTAATAAAAAGAGCTGCTATTTCATATCAGAAGTAAAAACGTTCTGTTTCTACTGAAACCAATGGCACCACTGTTATGAGCATCAATGGAATTAGAGTTCTTTGTTTTAAAATGCCAGTAGGCATCCAGCTGGTTTGCTGAAAACTGCAATACACTTCTCTGCCATGAATACGGCCAGAGCTAATCTCTGATACAAATCCAAGTTTCCTGATACTCTTTCATAGTATCTGGTCCCCCGAAGAGCTGGTATTCATGGCACTGATAGCAATTAGAGCACAAGGGTTTCCTAAGTAGAAAAAAAAAAAAATAAAAAATCTCCCAATACTTTGCATAGAATTCTAAAACTAAGACATGCTTGTCATTACAACTTTGACCTTTTCCATTTAGGCTTTTACACTGTCTCCCATCATGATTATGCTCTGACTAGAGGAATTACATTTTCACTACACTATCAATGCTTTCTAAGCTAATTTTAAGATACTACCATTATTGTTAAGAGTCTCAAAAAACAACCCCAGCTTCATCCCATCACTCACTCTGAGGACAATATTCATTTTTCTCCACCTCACCAGCAAACAGAAACCAAAGGATGCCACCTATTTTCTGTGAACTTAATTTGAGATGAAAGAAACACGTAAGAACTCACAATAACCTTCTGAAAATGCCACATGGGTTATGTTCACTTCTCTATTTGACAGGACATAGCTTAAACTGCTTTACCTACATTTGATGTGGCCTCACTAATGCCTGGGAAGCTGGGCTAAAGCAGAGTGCTCACACTTCCCTGCACACTGGGTCTGTAATGCCCCAGCAGGTCCTCACCAACAGCTGAGTTTGCCCTTAAGCTGCCTTAAACGCAAACCCTTTCACCATCTACACTGTAAGGTCTCAAATCCAGCTCCACCTGAGAGTTTTCCACTTTCTGTGATCAGTCAGCTCCCTTTTCCCTCCCAGTCCTGATGCAATTCCAACGTGCTCAAAACCAGCTCGTGCCCCAGAACTTGTGTTTAGGGGAACTCACCAGCAGTGATCCCTCTCTTCCCAGATTCCAGCACTTCCACAGCCATGCACATGCCAGGAGAGACAACTCTGATCCTGGTTGACCTGTTGCAAACTGCAGGCTGTGATAAAGGTGGGTTAACAACAGACTTAGCAGCTCAGAGTAATAAAAGACAATTCTCTGTGATCTTCCTAAATACTCCCCAGTACAGTTCTGTAACAGACACCCTCAGTGCACACCAACTAAACTTCTCTTCCTTCAACAAGCTCTTCTTTGAGCTTGCTTCCTTCAGGCTTCCTTGCACTGTTTGCTCCTGTGCAAACACTGTCTGTCTGTATCTCTCATCTCCTCACTCGCTGCTTCCAGGAACACATAAGGAACAGAAAACAAAACACAAGATGAACAGAACTTGGGTGCTGTGAAAAGATACCTTTCCTGTGAAAAGACACCTTCCTGCTGCTTCTCCTTCATCATCATGTCTGTCCTCATCCAGCTCCTCTACTTGGTTCACTGCAAGGTTGTCAGGAATGGCACTAATAAGATTATGCTCTAATTCCCAGGACCATAGTCATAAAACAGAACATTTGTGATGTTAATCACTCTCTTTGAGAAAAATACCATTTCCCGACTCAAAGTGGACTGGTTCATGGCTTTTTCTTTTTAAAATACAAGATCAAATTATTACAGTTATACACCTCTGTTTTACTGCAAGTTTCTATTTAAGAACCATCTCGAGATGAAATTGTATCCTGAAAAGAATGCAATCCTACCTTTCCCAATCAAGATATTCAAAGGAGTATTACTCAAAGACTGAACAAGAATCACTGTTCAACTTTTCCAGACTGTGCATCCAGCACAGAGGAATAGGAACATTTTGGGGGACATGTGTTTACTTAGAAGGCAAAAAGGTTATTTAGTTTTCAGGCATTCAGACAGTATCTTGCAATGCATTGAGCTGGATGAATGTAGTGACACCTTTTTCTTAAAACATGAATTGGAAAAAAATTTGAATATGTTTGTCTTCATTTTGACAATCTTCTGGAAGGCTTAACATGATTCACACGTTTATAGAGTCTTGACAAGAGAAAACCAACCACTCTCATCAATTCACAGGGAAAAAAAAAAAGGTAAGCAGGGGGCAGGGTAAAAAGAAAAGCCAAAGTAGAATAGCCATTACTTACAGTAGTCAGCATAAGTGATGCTGTAAGTAAATCCCTTCGTATTCTTCAAGGCTATTAAATCCAATTTTGTTCAAAGATGGAAAAATAAAAGTGACAAAACTGCAATAGCTGGTACCACATTTGACAAGTCATTAGCAAAGTCATCTATGAATCCACAGTCTATGGCTATCGATTTAGCTTCTGAGCAACATTTCATTGCCATATCAAAAGTCTTTTTTTATTTCTTTTTATTTGATGGTCTTGAAAACATATAGTTATCAGGCTTAACGGAAAGCTTAAAGGAAAGATACCTTATGAGAGACGAAGAAAGCACCTGATTAGTATTTGTGGAATAGATCGCAAAATCATGCAGTCACCAACCAAAATCCATTTGCAGAGGTTTTTATACTAACACCCATCAGGGTTATGTTCAAGTGCCATGACTGTGCATGCACAGAGACCACAGTGGCCAGCCAGAAAACCAACTGCAAAGTTACACTGTCACGGTGACGAGCCCCTGGCACAACCTTCAGAGGAGTCCCTGTGGCTAAAATCAGAACAGGAGCGTAGCTGAGTAAGCAAGAGAGCTCCTACAAAAGGTTGATTTTTGAATGCAGCCCTTCCATAGTGACAACACTGAAAGCTTTTGTAAATGGCATTGCCCTGCCATTCTGATTGCTGCGAGTGCTCTACTCAGGTATCCATGGAAACTTGAGAAATAGATGTTAAATTTGTTGGATCTGTTTGGCACTAGGGAATGGGACTAGTTGCCAGTCAGCCCAGTCTAACCACAGGTATTTTGATCTTTAATCATGGAGAAGGCATCAAGAGTCCTCAAACGATGATGAAATCCACCAAATGGTCACATTTCCCAAACAATGACAAATGGAGGAGGCAAGGATGCACTGAAGAGCTGTTATTTTAATGCTGTTATTATCTCTTGAGAGAGAAAAATATCCCAACCCCTGTAATAAGGAGAGAGACACCCAAATATTCACTCTTCCAACCTCACAGGGAACAGGAAAAAAAAAGGAAGAGTGGATACAAATGCACAGAACCTCGTAGGGGTAGGTGGACATGGAGTACTCAGGACTGTAAAACCCTTTAAGAGAAAGTGCTTTAGCCATAGAGACCAGTCCTGAATAGCACTGAGAACTAGGGATGTATCCAGAGATGGATAAATTGAAGCAGCGTTCCCAGATTACTCCCTCTGGGAGAAGGAAGTAGCATAGGGAAAATAATTTATCTCTGCTTCCTTTCTCAAAGAAAACTAGTGCAGGTTGGGCAGGCTCCTGCAAGAGGAACTGATTTTCTTCAGAGAGAGGATGTGGATTAACTCCCTTAGATGACATGGAATTGCTATTATTGATCTACATTCACATCCACACTTTTCTGGACTCCAACTGGTAATGATTACTAGAAATCTCTCTCAGTATTCCTCAGAAATTGCATCTGCAGAGCACAGTCTGAGAGCGTTGACTGAGGCACTACTGACAGAAGAAACAGCTAAAAGCAAAACCCTCTCCAGGTCTCCCATTCTTGCAAATTTAGGTGCCTACAGAACTGATTCATGTGCCCAGAGCCTGCAAATCAATCTTGACAGAGCTCCCAATCTGGGCCAGGGAGCACCCAGTGACTCACACGGAGCGGAGAGCAGTGAGCCGGGGAGCACCAACACCGCTCACAGAGCCCCTCTCTGATGTCCTTGACACACCCTCGTGCAGGCCTGAGTGAAGAACAAAGGCTTTCTAGGCTTTCTGGCCTTCATATTCTGAGCAGTTTCGTTTATTTACTTGCTTACTTCGTAGAACTGGCTGCATTTTCCTCTTCATTTACATGAAAACGTTTCTCAAATTCCTCTGAGACAGCCTTTGGAGGAACTTCCTGTTTTAATACTGGTTACTGACACAGATCACCACTGCCATCCTAATTTTAAAACACTGCAAAGCCACTGTTTTAATAGAAGTTATGGCAAAATTTTAAACTTGCATTTATTTATTTTAAATGCATATCACCATGATTCTTAACAGTGCACATGGGCCAGAGCTGACACATTTTGAATAATGAGAGCTATGGAATGTTCTTTTAATACCAAAAATGTGCCTGGTCACTGAGAAAAGGCAGATTCGATGTAATGACCCAGGAGCCAGGACACTTGTCACAGAGAGGAAGATGAAGCCTGCAGATCTGTCACAGGCATTTCAGATCACCGAGGCTCAGCCTTGGCAGCAGCATTCCCTCAGTGCAACACCAACATCTGTGACCTTACAGCACCAAACAGCTGCACACTCTGCAGTGGAACATCTGTGAAGCAAGTGTACCATTTACAGCCAGGGCTGATGGACCTCAGAGGTCATCCCTGAACAGGCTCCAAGTGCTCCTGGCACCTCTCTCACCACTGCAGAAACACGAGCCTGATGCAACCTGGAGCTTCATCCATCCCCGTTTTCAACCAGCCAGGCTCTTTAACAGAAACGTGACAAGTGCCATACAGAAGCTGAGTAATTATGTAAGAACTGAAGCCATCTATGGATAGACAAAGATTTCACTAAAGCTGCATATGGAAAATATCAACAACTAGTACACTTAAGGAAAATAAAAAGAAGGAACAGATGCAAACTCGCCGAAAAGACCATGTTGCTTCATACCAAATTAAGGTCATGGCTGTTCTCCTTCTCCTAATCGAAAGTAGCATTGTTTGCATGCATGGTGGTTTTATTCCTTTCACATTTTCCATTATTGTTTACTGGGAGCCAGCACAGCTTTTTTAAATATCCAAAAAAGCCAATTTGCTTCTTCGCAATACCTACAAGACTAAAACAGCCACAGGGAGAAGTTTCTAAAACCATAAATGGTGTGCTCTTTGAAGTCAAATACTTGTGAAATCCCATCTGACACATCGTCAAAAGGCAGAACCAATTCAGGTACAGAAAACTGACACAATGGGATCTCTTAATATTACTGTTTTAAAGTAAAAGGTATATTCTTAATTTTTTTTTTTAAGAAAGGGATAGTTGCTTTGTGCATTTATAGAGAGAATAAGTGAAATCATAGTAGAGGAGAGCAAAAAGGAAATAATCCCCTGGAACAGATTAAAAGAATAAGTAACTGGAAATTTTAAAATATTTGACCAGATCTGTAACTTTAAAAGGAAAAAAAGAAAAGAAATCCAAACTTAGTTGCAACAGCAGATACAACATCCAGAAGGGGCCTAAAAATTTTCAACAGCATTCCCATGAAAGTGGGAGAACTTGGCCATGGCAGGTCACATCAACTCAACCAACAAAAGAAGCATTTGGCAGAAAAGAGCACAAGATGAGACACCAGTCAAATCCCATATAACCCCAACCACCAGTGACACAGTTAGAAAGCAAAACATATCCTAAACCCTGACATGTTCATGAAGGGATCAGGTCTTTTATAGCTGAGGCAGCATTCTGGTCCTGCTGCACAGAACTGGCCTCCCAGAGGCTGCTTTAACTTGAGCTGACATCCAAGGCTGCAGCATCCATCCTCTTCCAGCTCCTGGTGACAGCTGCATTTGACAGACACCCTGGACACTCCCTGTGGGCCAGGATAAAACCCCTTTACACCACAAATGCATCAGCTAAAAATGCCTCTGCAGAGAACAGACCTCTTGGGGCCTCTCTACAGGTGACTGAAGCTTTGGGGAGACTTTGCAGGTACAGAGCTCTGCTGAACACCAACTGCTGTCCCCATGGGAATGAACAAAACACTCAGACTGACAGCTTACAGGGTGACAGTACTGTAAAGGAAAACTTGTCAGCTCAACCAGCATTACCCAATTATGAGCCAATGGCTTTAAAAATGCCAAAAATCAGTATAATTAGCAGCTTTACATGCAATAGCTCCTGGGTATGAACAATTTCACTAACCAAGCTGCAGATACCGCAGTGCTGTGCTAAGTGAAGCCATAAAGATGATGGGCAGGCACTGCATACAGCACTCAGCTATTTTACATACAGACATTTCTTTTACGCATTGTACTGTGCTGCATGAAGTGGCTGCAGCTTCAATACTGTCAATACAACACGCATTAAATCACAGTTTATCCCTGAAGCCTTTTTTTTCCTCTGACAGCCTCAGCATTTCAGTGCATGGAAAGAACATAAAGATTTCTGGCATCACAAATCATTGCTTTACTACGTGGTCTTCTGTCTTCTAACCAAATCCTTCCTGCACAGATTCTCCCTATGGCAGAAGTTACTTCATTTCAGTATTGCATTGCGCCAACCTTGCAATTTGGCAGAAAACAAAACGTGATACCTTGTCATCTGAAAGATAAATGAATCTGTCAGTCTATTCTTCCCTTTGTCAGCAGCATGATAGAAAATTGTTACAGGTTACTTC
Source organism: Orthonyx spaldingii (assembly GCA_013397795.1). Classification (NCBI taxonomy): domain Eukaryota; kingdom Metazoa; phylum Chordata; class Aves; order Passeriformes; family Orthonychidae; genus Orthonyx; species Orthonyx spaldingii. The sequence goes on from VZTJ01006632.1 coordinate 777,700, forward strand.
AAACCAAACAGACATTAGAGACTTCATTTAGGAAGCACTGAGAGAACATTTAGGTAGTGGGGAGGGGGAAGAACCCAGCAGAGCATCTTGAAGACTCAACTAGTTTCTAAGTGTTGTTTTCTGGTTTGGTTTGGGTTTTTTTAATGGATACTTTATGACTCTTTTATTCTACTTATACTGAAATTCACCTATGTCATTCAAAGTGTTCCCCAAATCCTGCTATAATCAAACCTAACCTTGTAACTTTCCCGATACATTTCGGCCAGCACCTCTGGCTCAGCATTACGGTTTCCTCAAGCCTTTGCAGCATGCAGTGAGGAAGAAGGCATGGAGGGATGGAATGAAATCAGGCTGAGTCTGCATTTCCCTTAGGGTTATTCACCCATATCATTTGTATCCTAGGAACCCTCGTCCCTCCCCCAGCTCCGTTCCCACACAAGGAGAGACCACCCCGTCCTGCAAAGGCTGTGTTATTCTTATCAGGCACAGTGTAACCCCAAACGGATCAAACCCACAGCACCCTTGTTTCAGGGGAAACAAGACTCAGCTCAGCTCGAGTCAAGTTTGCAAAATCGGAGCCATGTGGCCCCGTTAAGGCGGTAAAACGCCACCGGTGGGGGTTTCCCCCACCTCTACAGCTCGCTGGGAGCTCCCCGGTCCCCGAGGCTGCGCCAGGATGCTCAGCCCAGACAGCGCCGTGTCTCCCACCCGGCTGCCAGGTTTTTCTTTTCCAGGCTTCTCGCTATACAGAGATGCTGCCTCTATGTCAGCGGCAGCCCTTCAGCTCCAGCCCGAGCCCTCCTCCCTCTGGCCGCTGCTGGGAAAGGGAGAGCCCCCGACCCGGGCGGAGCACGGAGCCACAAAGGCCCGTCCGGCGGGGATGCCGCGCCCGCCGCAGCGCCCCGGCGCCGGCCAGGGTTCCCTCCCCGCC